>BJKM01000395.1:0-87348 GCA_015082035.1 Chaenogobius annularis
CAGTTTGGACTTGCATCTAAACTAGAATGCTCTGATAAACACATTGTCATCTCCAAGCGAATTGGCTTTACTCTGGACAGGAAACAGCTGATGCTAGGTGCTAGCTTTGTTAGCTCAACGTTTGTTTATTATCATAGTAAAGTGTGCTGTCTTTTTCACAGTAGTTTTAGTCTTTGCTCCCGGGGGGATCATACGGATGTTATGAGACTCTCTTCATGTCTGTATTTTATGTCTCATGTTTATAAATTTAAGACTCTAAACTCCTGTAACGTTAGTGTGCAGCTTGTTTACGGAGGACACGGCGGGGTTCTGTCTCCTGCTGCTGCTGGAGTCGCTCATGAGAAAGTTTCGAAAACATTTTTACTCAATCAGCATCCAACAGTCGTCTCGTTTAGTCCCTGCTTGGCTCGACGTGGCCCAAGGGGGAAGAGGGTACTAAAAAGAAGAGTAGAGTTGAGAGGAGCAAAGTAGGTACTAAAGTAACAGGAATAAACACCTCATAGGCACTAGTGCACTGGGATCCCAGGCAATTGCCATTTTGTTAGGCTAATGTAGAGCTCCTAAAAGGCCCTTTTCACAACACTGCTTCTCTAGTTTGGTTTGAGTAAGGATTGTGACTCCTGGTTGATGGTCTGATCTTGGCCTTTTGGTACTTGATTTGCTTGTTTCACTGATGATGGCCCCTTCCACGGGTCCATTATCACCACTTTCAGTTTTAACTTTGTTTCTCCTACTTTTCTTGTTTTAGATGAACAGGCAGAGGAGAGCAAGAGAATGGTAAGACTGGCACTTAATAATTTGCTCTTGTTTTACCCCAAAATTTTTTATTAATATTATTTTGCAGGGAGCTACAATGAAGCCTCAAAATGCACTACTGAGCAGACTAACCATTCATAACCGATTGGAGACAAAGCTGACTCTGCAGAATTTCATCAAATACGTCCAGCTGACCAAGACATTTGTGAGAGTGATCTTGTCTCTGTTTATCTTTATAAACTCTTGATGTTGGACTATGGAGCCAGATATGTTGAGGCAAAACAAGAACCCTCTGGTGAAAAGCAGTCTAAAGAGCAACATGGCAATGAAGAAGATGATGACTCTTTCTTTACTAAAAAAGTGGTGAGCAAAGCTCAGTCCCAACAATCTAACATCCATCCTCTCGACCTCCAGATGGCAGTGTTTCACTGTTCAGATGACTTTCTAAAGCAAACAGATAGTCAAAAACTGTCCCAGTGTCAGTACGCCTTACCTCTGCTGGTGCCTGACCCTTTCACTGGGGACATAGAGTGTCCTCTGTGGACATTCAGACAGATTAAGAAAACATGGAAGAAAACAGAAACCAAAGACAATATAAAAGTTGTCACCATGAAGTCAATGCCCATCTGCAAAGCAGAGACGCCGATGGTGTTTTGTTTCCGCCTGGGCTCTCTGTCTGTGTCCAAATCTCAGCTCATCAACACTTTGATCAATGACCGCCACAACACCTTCTTCCACAGAAACTGTCCCGGCAGCACCAAAAGTCGCCTTCTGTTTGACGGAGTAGTAGAGATCGCCTGGTACTGTCCTGCAGGAAGATCTAGTGATACCTTCACTGACTGTGTGGCCTTCTGTAACCTTCATGGAGATGGTCTTATTCATGACAAACAGCTGAAGATAATGATGGACAAGGCCTCAGTCAATGTAGTTTTTGTGCCAACATTGGAAAAAAGATCCTGTGATTTCAAAACCTTCTGAAGTCTCCACAACCTCTCATTGTTCTGTTGGAGATGATGGCTGAGGGTGCAGAAGAAATGAAAAAGAACAAATACAGAGTTGGCCTCAAAGAAGAGAAGCCTTTCAGACATTTCAAAGGAACTGAAAAAAATCATTAGTGATACATTATCTTTTACAAATGTTTCTTTTCAGCTTGAATTGACCAGAGACATGGCAACCATGGACAGTGGAATCAGAGTGGATGAAAATAACATCTCCTGCAAAAATGGTTTCTCTGCTGCAACAGACGTGACAAAGACCATTGAAAAGGAAGATGTTTACTTAATAAAAAACACATTTCTTCCCTGTCAGGGTGAATTGTGGCACGAATGGGGCAGATTAAACAAAGACCAATATCGGCTTAAAGGAGATGTTGAGAAAGAAAAAGGTAACAAACAGACTGAAATGCGGAAACTAAGAGAAGAACAGTGCAAAACTGCCTGCAGTGAATTGGTTAACGCCTTTTGTCAAACACCTCTCATCTTTGCCTTTGACTGAGAGAGAGTATTTCCTTAAATGGACACAGATCTTAATGGATGCTCATGCCACAGATTGTCTTTCTTCAATTCTACAAAGCTATGATCAGGTGTGGTCTGAAGTCTTAGACCTGAAGAAGAAAAATGACGGATCAAATGATTTGCAGTCCAAACAAGAAGAACTTTGTAATATCTCAAAGAACCTCCACTCAGCAACATTTGGTCTGGAGCACATCTTTAGAGAAATGTGTCAGATCTATGAAGCGCATAAGTCTCTAAAGAAACAACCAAGAATGAGCCGACAGACTGGTCTAAATACCCTGAGCTGGCAGCAGAGCTGATGATATCAGGACACTCCATGGAGCTGATGGATGGAGATGCAGGCCAGGTCCCCATAACATGGATCTCAAGTCTTATAGATCAGGTAATCCTCAAACTGGGGGACAAAAGGGTCTTTGTTTTGTCAGTCTTAGGAATACAAAGCAGTGGAAAGTCAACTATGCTGAACGCCATGTTTGGTCTTCAGTTTGCAGTCAGTGCAGGCAGATGCACCAGAGGGGCCTTCATGCAGCTGGTCAAACTGTCAGACGAGATCAGGAAAATGTTTAAGTGGGATTACATCCTCGTGGTGGACACAGAGGGACTGCGAGCTCTAGCGTTAGACGGAAATGCAACAATTCACCACGACAATGAACTGGCCACATTTGTCGTAGGAGTAGGAAACATGACTCTAGTGAACATCTTTGGAGAAAACCCCTCTGAGATGCAAGATGTTCTGCAGATTGTGGTTCAGGCTTTCATGAGGATGAAGGAGGTCAAACTTTCACCAAGTTGTGTGTTTGTTCATCAGAATGTGACAGATGTTGGAGCTGCTGAGAAAAACATGGATGGAAAAAAGAAAACTACAAGAAAAACTGGACCAGATGGTACAACTAGCTGCAAAGGAAGAAGTTTGTGATGCTGAAAGTTTCAGTGACATCATTGAGTTTGACGTACAAAAAGATGTGAAATACTTTGCTCAGCTGTGGGAGGGAAGCCCCCCGATGGCTCCTCCCAATCCAGGATACAGTGAAAGTGTTCAGGAGCTGAGGAACTTCATCCTCTCTAAAGCTGCTGAATCTTCTGGAGTCACTCTTTCTGAGTTCAAAACCAAAGTAAAGGATTTGTGGGATGCACTTTTTAAATGAAAACTTTGTGTTCAGCTTCAGAAACACACTTGAAATTGCAGTTTACAGAAAACTTGAGGTTCAGTACTCAAATTGGACTTGGAGCCTGAGACAGGAGATGCTGAGAATCGAAGAGCAGCTGTACACCAGAATAGAGAATGGATCAGTTGATCAGGTTGATCTCAATTATCTTCATGGAGAAATTGGTAAAAAATACAGTGAAATCAGAAATAACTTTGACGCATACTTCGATGGTGACAAACACAAAGAAATGTTAGTTCAATGGAGACATCCTTTTGAACTCAAAATTAAAGATGTTTGTGATGAATTGGTTCGTGGACTTCAAAGAAAACTGAGTGATGTCATTGAACAAAAGAAAGCAAGTAAAAGACTAGATGAGAAGAAAACAATGTTTGAGAACACACTGCTCCAGAAAAGCAAAGAACTTGCTCATAAACTGAAGGACAAAGCAAAAGATGAAAATGAACTCCAAAAAACAGTTCAATGGTGTTTGGGAAGACTGGGTTAGTGAACTGACCCAAGGCACAAAGCCTATTGAGAATGCCAACATCGCTAATGATGTGTTCAGTGTCCTCCAACAGCTTGGTTTTGAATCATCTGTAATCAACAAATCAGAAACATCAAAAACATACAAAGAGTTCCTAATGCACAGAGATTATTCTCATTATGTAGGTCAGAAACGTCAAAAAAAGAAACAAAAAAAAATGAAAAAAATAAAGGAACAGAAAAAGAAGGTTCTGTATATTCTACTGTAAAAAGAGTCTACAACTTCCTCAGTGGTCCTCTACCACAAGACAAACAAAATCAGATTCGAGATCTTATCCAAGCTGTTGAAAAAGAGGCTTTACAGCTGATAAAAAGCAAACCTGTGGAAGCAAGAGGCTACGACTCCTTTTACCTGTATGAAGTGGCATCGTATGTAATCACAAGAGTGGCAGATTTGGAATCAAACTGGAAATACTCCTTTAAAAAGGAGTTTACAGTTGATCTGATTCTGTATGTTTTTGACAGTGCAGAGGGCTGGATTTTCAAAGTCACATGCTCAGTATATAAAACACAATGACGCTCGTACATATTTGGAGAGTAAGAGAAACGAGTACTACAGTGTCTTCAGCAGCTTCTGCAGAGGAAGCTCTTCAGCGGTTGTTCTGGCTGAAGTGATCTGTGAGAAACTCAAGGCCTCCATGACTGAGGCTGTGCGCCAACAGAACTGCCATTGATGTCGCTGGACACATGAGGGAAAATTATCCAGGTTTCAATGAAAGTAGACTCAACTTAGAGAAGCACGTGTTAAAGTCACTGGCAGAGAAAGAAGACTTTAAAAGGTACAAGACCTACATCTATCAGCCCCATAGGTATATTGAGACTTTCATCCAAGAAAGAGTGCATGATTATGTAACGGGAGAGGGAAATGTGTCTCTTCTGATCAAGAAAAATGTTGAAGCTATAGAAACGGTTTGTGAATGAAGCTTTATACAAGGCAACAGAAAAGGTGCAGAAACGAGACGTGACGATCTGGCTTCAGGAGTTTGACAACTTGATCAAAGAGAAGCTCACTGCTGTTTCAGTTTCATCTCAACATTTCAGTGACGTTAACAGGTTTGACTTTCTTAAAGATGCCATCGAGAAAGGCCTTATCCCAATCATCAGAGATCTGGAAAAACTCCCACCGACAGAGATAAATGAAGCCAGGATGAAGCCAGACCAGATGCTGATTGATCAGCTGTGTGACTGCTGCTGGGAAACATGTCCCTTCTGTTCAGCTGTTTGCACCAACACAGTCAAAGGTCACAGTCCAGACAAACACTGTGTGCCCTACCATCGGCCTGCAGGGATTAAAGGATGGCATTTCAGACACACTGAGGAGCTGGTCATTGACTTTTGTACCACATTAGTTGCCAGTAATAAAATATTTCGCCCTGATTCCAGCTCAGAAAAGACTGTTCCGTACAAACAATACCAAAACTGCTGGAGGGAAATATGCTGAATGGCAAATCACGCCCAATGGATCGATGCTGGTCTACTGGAAATGGTTTGTTTGTCATTTTCAAAAAGAATTAGAAGATCATTACAAAAGGAAATTCCAGGGTAGAGGAGAAATCCCCAGAGAGTGGAGAAAGTACAGCAAAGAGGAAGCCATTGAAAGTTTGGAGGAAATGTACAACATGTAGTAACACAGAAAATACAGACGTTACAGAGCAAAGATGCCAAAGACTTCCAATAGAGCTCCAAATGTCACATGAATGAGCCTGTTTAGGACTTCATATCAGCAGTGAAATGTAAACTGAAACTGTGTCTATATTATTTCTTCATTGTCATTTTTATTCATTTCTTTAGTTTTTATTTGGTAATCAGAGTAGAATGTATTACTCTTTTGATATAATCAGTTTGTATTCATTAATATAACAATATAGTAATATTCATTGTAATTAAGTGCACTATATAATGTTCTATTTTACCCGTTAATGAGGATAAACATGTTCAAATCAAATCAGTTTTGCTCATGACCATTTGCAAACAGCAGATGATTATTCTTAATATGAAATAAACAAATATACAAGTAAAAGTTTTGTTCTAATTTCTCTTTATTACAAAGTGGATTTTACCTAACATTAGCTGAAAAAAATAAAGAAAGATGGTAATTTCATGCCCTTGTTCAGTTTGGTTCATGTTAATTGAAGTGAGTCCATGTCATGGTCCATGAACACTATCAGTATAAAAAAACAGATTTACTCCAGCTCTTAGGTTTGAAATGAATGCCCCAAGGGGAATTTGTCACAAGGTAAAGGAAAACATATAGACCGCTGAAGAACACAGATAGGTGACACTAAAATACAGTCTGTGTCAAAGCAGAGTAATAGGGTTAGAGTTTACTCAGCAGCTGAATGCTACATGGGACAGAGGACGTAAAGTCTCTCTTGGTCTTCATTTGAGGCATCACAAACCTTCATCAAGGGCTGCTCATTTATAGAACATAATCACGATTAATCACATAATTGTAATCACTTGTTATTTATTTATTTTTTAACAAACAATCTGAATACATTTGTTTCTGCTCCCATAGGGTAAAAGATAGAAGTATTTTTCTTTCAGATACACATCTAAATGCCTCCGAGCCCCTCGCATACGAAAGAGCATATCCCATGTGCTTTATTGTGAAGCATAAACGCAGCCGTACGAGTCAGCATCGAGCAGAAAGCAGCCTGTGAGTTACAAACTGGACCCCCGGAAATAAAAGTGATCCACACTGACCGAGAAGTACCTCGAGTGCGCAGTAGTAGTACAGTACAGTAGCGCCACCTCAAAAATCGATTTACCTGGCTGCAATGAGCGCTCTGACCGGGAAAAATGTCAGAGTTTAGAGAAATGAAACTTGACATTAAAAATAGGTCATGTCAGGACAGTGGATGTATTAAATGATCTGGATAGGGCACGCCCCTCTGCCCACGATCCAAGTTGAGTAGAGTGCACCCTTACGGCCCAGAAAGGATGTCGCCATTGAAAGAGTTTGGGCTGTAACATTTCCGACGGCACTCATTTAGTTTTAGTCTAAAAATAAAATAGAGGGAATTTCATTATTTTACCATTTCTAAAATTCTCAAAATATTTTTGGGGGATGTCACGGTAAACGATGCTCGAGCACTGGCTGCACTCACAATCATCGTGAACGAGCATCAGACAAACATGTTGGACAAAAACAAAACTAAAAGAAGCAGAAGAAACATGACGAGACTAGCCACAAAAGCAAGTTGTATTTGATCTAATTTCTCATGTTTCAACAAAGTATTTCATATGAAGTGTAAAATTAAAGATTACACAGTTAAGCTGAAAGTGTGCTGTGTTTAAACCGCAAAACACACACTTTTTTTTGGCCCGTAGGCTTTATTAGACAGGAGAGGAAACTGTGAAATGGGGATGAGAGAAGGGAGGACATGCAGTAAGCTGTCGGAGTCGGGGTTCGAACTCACGACACTGCCCTCGACCACCGGCCAGCACGCACAGAATTGTTTTCCGTGTGACTATGTCATGATCTACTTGAATATGTGTAGAGATTTAGCAAACATGTTCTCCTGTCAATTATGTTTCAAACTACAACTCCCGAGCTCTCCCAAGCAGGCGGAAGCAATAACAGCAGCACATCAGCTGTATCGCCTCATGCTATGAGCTCCAGGACAAACTTACTGAGGACAATAAGCTCAGATCACGGATGTGGACAGCTCTGGTCCAGAGAACAGGCAGGACACACAACAGCAGTCTGTCCTGCAGCGCCCCCTCTGCAGAGGAGGAGAGGCGGCAGTGAGCGGGATGAAGCCGCTCTGTGTGCGCACTAAAGACATTATTACTATCATTCATTATTAATCATCACCCTCCATTACACATTTTTTGTAATCGTTGGGCATAATAATTGTAATTGTAATTGAAAACAGCCTTTGTACGGATGGTAGAAGACAGTATTCAGTCTACAAGGGATGAAGAGTGTCGCCACAATCCTCCCAGCCAGATTCAGAGTGTATTTGTCGGCTAAAATGGTCCCTGTGTTTGCCTGAGATCGTGCCTCCGCCTCACAATCTCATCTAAATTGATTTTGTTTGCAGAGACACTGCTCCACCCCGGCACCGAAAGCAGAAAGTGAAAATACTTTCAATATAGCTTTTGTATAACAGTCACATTATTGTGCTGTCAACATTAAAGTCAGTACATTTCTGCAAAAAATACAAACATTGCCTGGCGCCCCCCTCTGTCCTTTAGAAAGACCCACACATTTAAATGGCAAACGGAATCCCTTAAATATTTAGAAGTGGTCCTCCAAGAACAATATCAACAATCTTAGAGAAAAACTACACTCTTTTCTCCACTATAAAAACGATCTTGAAAAATGGACTCTTATCACATACTTAAGTCTAAGTCAAAAGATTGAAAGTATAAAACTAATGTTTCGCCCAGTTTTCTCTATCAGTTCCAGACTCTCCCGATTTCCATCCCCAACAGGCTGTTTGATGAGGGGAAAAAAAATGTGTGTGGCAAGGCAAGAAACCCTAATCCAATTAAAAACAATACAACGTTCAAAAGTAAAAGGAGGTTGGGGTTTGCCTTGTCTGAAAAAAATACTTTCTTTCAGCTCACATCAGAGCCCTGCTGTACTGGTGTGACCCAGAATACGAAGCTCAATGGAAAACATTTTGAGATTAATGTTGTGCCAGGGGTTCCTGTGTGGTGGTGTATATATATATATATATATATTATATATATAATATAATATATATATATTATAATATATATATATATATATATTCAGTTGAAGTCATCTGCACTCTGATTTAGAAAAAAACAAAACGTTTCGACTCTCATCCAAGAGTCATTCTCAATCTGTGAAACAAGTCTGAGAACTCTTTAGGATTTGAATCCTACTCATATGATGGTATGATGTTGTGTCCCTCTTCATCTGCGTCCCGACCTCTGAGGCAGTAGCAGCAGTGAGGACGAGGCTGCAGGAAGACACCACCTTACAGGAAAGGACCAAACTGACACCTGAACACAAGACAACACAAACTACTAGACATCTGTCTTAACACCACATACTTTCAATTCCGGGGACATTTTTACTGACAAATTCACGGCTGTGCCATGGGCTCGCCCGTCTCTCCCATCGTGGCCAACTTGTACATGGAGCATTCTGAGAAGAAGGCACTGACCTCCTTTTCAGGCATCGCTCCAAGTCTTTGGAACCGTTACGTGGACAACACTTTTGTGCCAATCAAGAAACAAGAGCTGGAAGCCTTCTCAGAGCACAGAATGACTGTACTATGAAATGAGGGAATCTTCTTCTGACCGAATCAGTAAACTGTGTCACACAACTGTACATTTGACTTTAAAATACACTTATTAACGTTATTAAATAAACTGAGTGATGTTTTGTTCTATAAAAGGAAGTTTATGTGACAACCTTGTCCTGAACCTTCGCCTGAAAGTTGTTTTACCTTGTCGAGTGACTTTAAACAGATCAAATTAATTTGTCTTTACAAAAAAGTTATTCTTCTTAACACCACATTATTTCTATATAAATATTAAAACATTTTTGGAAAGTTATAGCAAAAAATGTCATGGTATTTTTTTTTAATTGAGACTTTGCCATCACCAGGTTAAGCAGTAAATTGTTGTCCTCATGTTCATTAAAATACATGTACATGAATAATCAGTCATGAAATGTCTGATCTTGTATTCTTAATTTAAGCCACTAGGGGCCAGTATTTGTCAGGCGTAAATATAAAATGTTCTCTTTGTAGCTGCAGCTTGATACCTCCTCCTCTCTTCGGAAGTTTAACCTGCTCCATCCTGATATATTTGAGAGGGAATCGGAGTCTTTGAAATGGGCCGTAGGCAGTGTTAAAATATGTTTGTCAATGTCATATAAAACTAAAGAAAAAGTGAATTAAAGGTAATCATATAAAGACTAAAACTATGACTAAAAGTAGATATTTGTCAACCAGAGATTTTATTTTTATATATATATATATATATATATATATATATATATATATATATATATATATATATATATATATATATATATATATATATATATATATATATATATATATATATAATCTAAATGCAACAATAAAAGCAACTTCTTCCACTTTTCAGTTCCAGAGTCTCGAACCAGAGCAACATCTGAACATAAAAATAAAAATACATATTTTCCTGGTTTTATTGTGTGTTGAAGAAATGGAAGTGGAAGTGCTGAGAGTTGAAAGACAATGAAGGCTGGAGGTTCTAATTCAGGAGAAGTTTATTTCCATCTAGTACAGGACCTGGGACCCGGAAACATTGCGATCATGTGTATTTCAGTCGCTGATCCATCTTAGATGATAATGACTAAATCTAGACTAATCTACCGTATTTTTGCGGACCATAAGCCGCTACATTTTGTCAGATGTTTTGAGCCATGCGGCTTATTTAGAAAGGCTGCGGCTTTTCTGTGTTTTTTTTCTTTTCAGCCGCTAGGGCGAACTAACCGGAATTAGAATTCAAAACTACAGAAAAGTTAAGCAAAGAAGCAGCAAATGTTGCTTTTTTATTCCAGCTAGCAAATAGAACACGGTACGCATAATTACCAAACTATAAATTATTTTCACAATTCTTGCCGCAATCATTTATGGAACCCAAACGGAAGAAGTTCGTACGAAGCAAGTTTTAAGCTGAAGGCCACGATCTTGCTAGGAACCGCCGCTGCTGCCACGCAAGCTTAACATCAATGATGTACGGTGGAAGACGCTGGAGGGTGACAGCGGACGAGCTCATCGTATGCAAAAGGTAAGATGCCAAAGAGTCTGGGCCGGCCTATACAATAAGGCTATACAAAAGGTGCGGCCTATGTATTGTTTTATTATCGGTTTTTTTAAAAAATAGAGCAAATGCGCTTATATAGGGACGGCTAAAAGTCCGGAAAATACGTGAGAACATCCTTATGTGTGTGGTCTGTGTCCTGGAGCCTCCCTCGAGCAGCTGTGATACACCCACATGTACAAGACTTCAAAACTCTGAGCTCTGACACCGTAGATCAACACTCAAACAGACCCTGAGACTCAGACGAACCAAAAAACACTGTTGTTCTGGGTTTGTCTCCTTGGCGACCGTTCTGTGTTCTTGTTGTTTATGGTCCTCGTGGCCCTCCCAGCTACAGAACTGATCCATGTTCCACAGGTTACATTAATGTTGCTCCACATTCCCTGAAAACATGTCACTAAATGTTTTGGGAAGAGAATATGTTCTAACTGATGACATTCTCATGTGGTTGAGTCAATCACCTAAATCATATTCTATGTTGATGGTGGACTGATGAATGCCTGCATTTAGAACTTAAGACTTTCTGTTTACAAGAACTGGACGGGTCAATGCGTCCTTTGGTAACGACCTGAACTCTTCCTGAAAGAATTACAATACAGCAAAGCAAAGCCATTGTATTCATAAAACACGTTTCATATATTAAGCCACTCAATGTGCTTTACAGCCAATAGATTTCAAAGACTAACAAGCCCAATTCAGTATAAGACATAGAATATGAAACAAACAATAAAGAGAAAAATAAAGAAACAACATTCAAAGACATTACAAAGCAATATTTATGATATTATTATCATTTATTGTCCAGTCTCACGTGTCTTCTGGCCCTCCTGCGCGTCAGAGCCTTGTGTGATCTCTCTCAGAAGGGTCGCCTTGTTGTTTCTTCATGTTCTCTTTTGGCCGTGTCCAGCAGAAGCTTGATCATGTCAGGGCTGAAGCTCTTCTGAAACGTGGAGAACTGCTCCATCCTCCTCTGGGCTACCTCCTCTGCGTCTGGAGAGAGCAGGAAAATACAATTCAGACTTTATTGTAGTCTTCCTAACTTAAACAACAGGCCTGTCGTACTTTGTGACGCAGTAGGTCAAATCTTATCTATAATTTGTCCCGAATACTTCTTTAACAGGGGCAGTGCATATACACTTGAAACACTTTTTCCTTTGCTCAGTTTTACCCATTCCACAAAGTAACCCCCTGTACTGTAATACACATGGATTTGAAAGTCATTCTCAGTGATATAGTTTATAGATACCTCTTAGAGTGAATTTGTGACCAGCATCTCAATCTAAAAATCGATTTTTGATATTTTTGGCCTGACCACGAGATTGCACACAGAAATGTGACAGTTTTGTGGTTGGCATATGCCGCTGATAACTCCTTTCCTTCTGTCCATTACTACCCAGAAAGTGCGTACACGCCTTGGCTAAAGTTGGCTCTGTCTGAACTCAAATTGACATACTTGACATTTGAGGTCCATTTTAAGGCAAATTTTAAGTTCCAACCAGGTGTCGGACCTTCGATTGTACAGAACCAGCCCACCCTTGATGCTGGGTTTCTGTAGGGGCATTGGCACGCAGCACAATAAAACGTCTGGACTCTTGGAAAAATGACATGCGTTCAAACTGTTTTTTTCCAAGCCGCTTTGCTGTCATTCATTTTTTTCTGTCCTGCTGCCAAGCGTATGCTCCAGAGGTATCCATTTATTGTGTCCATGGCAGGAGGGTTAAGGCCCATGTAACAGTTCTGAAATCCAGTGGGACGCTGATGTCAAAAACAGCGCTTTGTAGATCTCGGTCCCATATTTCTGAGCAACAGGACAGTCCCAAAACATGTGACAGTGGTTTGCCTGCTGGCTGCCACAGTTTCTCCAACAGTTAGCATTTGCTTGTGAATAATGAATTATATGACTTAATAAAAAATGTCTATCAGTTATAATGGTCAGAGTTGCTTTGATTCATTTTGTTGGTTGTAAATAATACCCCGCCCTTTTAAAAGTGGTATTCAGATGTTGCAGTGCTCTCAGTTGTAGCATATGCAGTGAAGATGAACAATTCAAAATACATAAATGAAGCAAACAGAACTGGGATGGTTTATGGACTTAAAAACTGTGTAGGAGTCGGGTTCTATCCGGGAAAATTAAAACAGCGTGATTTTTGAGGGCTCAGAAAAGTCTATCTTGAAAATATTATTAATGAAACAAGCGTAAATAATGCAAAATACAAGTCCAGGTGATGGTTTTGGTGTTTTGGTGAATAATATAATATGGTTAAAAGGTCAGCTATGCATTATTTGTGTCCTTCTACTGTGTGCATTCTCTCTTACTGCATGTTTGATGAATGGAATACTAGCTAGCTTTAAAAACACAGAGGAAAGTTTCATGGATTACACCTAATGACATCACAAGGTGGAGCCAAGTGTGTCTGAGCTCTGGAGAGGAGATTAACTCAACCATGTGTATGAAATGAAACACAACTCCTTCAATGCTTTTGATAATGATACCAATATTAGAAAGTCGAATGTCACTTCAAATAAACATAGACAGGAATAGCCGAATGTGTTCCTTGTATTTACCTTTGCAGTTGCGTCGGTTGAAGAGGGCATGGAAGACCACAGAGGAGCCTCAAACACGTAGCAGCTCGCTGGCCCAGTCACCTTCTCTCCTCCAGACCTGGTCATTGCCAGCTGTGGAAAGCTTCTCACCTCCGCCGCGTAGCCGGCCAGTGGTAGAGTTGGACGACGAGCCATGAGTTTAGCTTGGAACGACTCCAGAATAATAGATGCTGATGAGACGAAGACAGAGACTTTTCTTTCATCTCACTGTTTTGGTCGTTCACGGAGACGTGGCTCAGTGAGCGATCCGTGACGGGCCGATGCATCTCGAGGGGTTTTGCCTGCTTTCGTGCGGATCGTCAATAAGGTCTCTCCGGGGTAAAACACGCGGCGGAGGAGTCTTGTTTGTACATCAAAACGCCTGGTCTTCAGTGTGACTGATCTCCAACACTGCTCTCCTGATCCCTGGATATAATCTCTTCATAACTGCAAACCATTCTACTCGGCCACGTGAGTTCGCCCCTCATTGCATTCTTCTGGTCGTTGTTTATATCCCCGAGCGCAAACGGCAGCGGGCACATGCGCGCGGTGTCCGACGGCAGATTCTGAGTGTGGAGCGACCTTCCGCCGGACTCCCTTGTGATTATCCTTGGGTGATTTTAACAAGGTGAATCTTCAGCCCACCAACTATCCAAATACAGACAGTTTCATTAAAGTTCCGAGCAGGAGACGCAGAGCACGCTGGATCACTGCCTCACAACAGTCAGTAACGCGCTCCTCCCGTGGCTTCGCGGCTCCCTCGGCTTTTCCAGATTCACGCCTGTGTTTCAGCTGATCCCCGTACCAGAGGCTGAAGCTCTCCAACCCTGCAGTGAGGAACCTCTAAGAAGTGGACCATGTAGGCAGCGGAGGAGCTTTCGTGCGTGTTTGGCATTACAGACTTGAGAGGTCTTCAGAGCTGCCACATGAGAGTTTGGATGAGCACACGGACTCATGTGACGTCATACATTCGATTCTGTGAGGGAACAGCATGAATAGCCAACACAAATGCGGCAAAGTGCACTTTCAACAATGGGACAAACCCTTGGTTCACTCGCAAAACTGAGCAGTTAAGGCAGCGAGAAGGAGGCAGCGCACAGGGCTGTGTACCAGTGGGCGCTACCAAAGACGCAAAGTATGGATTTTAGCAAAGAGGTTTCCTCGAGCGAGATCACAGTCACAATACGCGATCGAGAGCAGCAGTTCTCTGACAACAACCCCGAGCTGCCTCCGTGTGGAGGGGCTCCGGCTCCTCACCAAACCACAAGCCCCGAGGCCCCCTGCTGCAGACAACTGAAAACTGGCTGAGGCAATGCTTAACAACCTTCTAGGCTCCAGGGTTTTGACGTGACCACCCCTCCCCACGTGAGGCCACCGTCCGCCAGACCAAACCTGGTCACGCCCACCTCCGCCCACCACCAGCTCTCAGTTCAGGACAGGATGTCTACAGGCTATTTCGAATCCCAACCCCGAAAAAAAAGCTGCTGGACCAGACGGCGTACTCTTGCGCGGCTACAGTTAAGACATTGCGGACAGAGAGTTACCGCCCGTCTTCACAGACATATGTTTAACACGACGTCCCACCTGTGGGTCATTGCACGTTCACCCTGGCTTCAGATCTGCCATCATTGTCCCTGTCCCAAGAAGCCCCTGATCACTGGAGCTGTAATGACTACAGGCCTTGTGCGCTGAGGGTCTGTAGTCGATGAAGTCATTTGACACGCCTGTCCTGTGGCCCACCTCATAGTCCTTCACCTCCTCCCTCTGGACCCCCTGGCAGTTCGCCTACAGAACGCCAACATGTCTGATGACACACCATCAACCTGCACTCCACTTTCATCCTGCAGCATCTGACCTCCCGGATCCTATCCGGATCTGTTTGTGACTTCATGCGTCTTGTTTTCAACACATCTCCCTGCTCTTATCCAGGACACTCTCCCAGCTCAACTGCCTGACTCCACCTGCAGTGATCATGACTTCCTGACGGAATTCGGAGGCAGTGCGTGCGGCTGGGGAAAATGTCTCAGACACTCGACTAATCAGCACAGGATCTCCCACAGGGCTGTGTACTTTCTCCTCTTGCTCTTCTCCTGTACACAAACTATGCTGCACCTCCAGCCACGGATCCGTAAAACTCATCAGTTGCGGCACGACACCACCCTCATCGTGCTCCATCATTGGGTTATCGATGGGGATGAGTCCGTTACAGGAGGAGGTGGACCGGTGTTCCTGTTCAAGCAAACAATCTGGAGTTCAACGCCCAGGAAGACAAGTGAGATGATTCGGGACTTCAGTAAAAGCCCCCCCACCCCCCCCCCGCCTTCCTTTCCCCCATGACAGACTCCCCCATAACCCCACCTGGACTCCTTCCGTTCCTGGCACCACACATCACCCAAGACCTCAAGTGGAGCCTCTTCATCAGCGTCCTCATCAAGAAGGCCAGCAGAGATGTACTTTCTCGGAGCTGAGGAAAGCCAGCTGCCTCGCAGATGATGGTGCATTCTTACACGGCCATCATTGAGTCATCTCCAACCCCCTTCCCCCTTCCCCAATTTCCCAACTGTGGTACGCTGAGCCACAGCCAGGACAAACAGAGACTTTACAGCGCATTGTGCGCTCTACTGAGAAGTGATCGCGCAGACTTCATCTCTGCAGGACCTGTACGTCTCCAGGGCTCTGGGACGAGCAGGTCGGATCACAGCTGACCCTTCTCACCCTGACATTGTCTATTTGAACCACTCCCCTCAGGCAGGGAGGCTACGGTCCATCCGGACCAGAACCTCCCGCCCATAAGAATAGTTTCTTTCCCTCTGCCGTGGACTCATGAACACTTCAAAACACTGCTGTCACTTTAACTGCAATATTCAACCACTCACTGTCACTGTCACTTTCTGCACTACAACTTTAAACATAACTGTAAACTTGTGTACATAGAAATGCCTATTTTTATTTTTACTTTATGTATAGTAATTTTAAATTGTTTCCTAATGCATGCCCTTTTTTTGATTGAATATATGTTGTTGTTATTATTACTCAGTGTTTTATGTTGCAACTTAATGCGAGACCAAGTTCCTTAGTTTTGAATTTTGTTCATTGACAATGCAATATCACATGACACGTTTTCTGACGAACGGTGACAACTGCTGATTCAATTTTTATTTTAATTGTATTTGTTGTAGATGTTGCTATCCTGCACAACTTTTACCCAAAGAACTTTGCTGCCTTCTTCCCCTGTCCGCCAATCAAAGCCTTGCCTACTTTTGCCTCTCAACCCAACGTCCGTCTCAGACACGTCCCTCTCAGACACGTCCCTTCTCAGACACGTCCCGTTCTCAGACACGTCCTCGTCAGACACGTCCTCGCCTCTTATCTCAGACAGGCAGGAACCCCATAGACTGTACATAGAAGTCACATCATACTGTTCAGCTCCAGTCATTTAAAGCCAATCGAGGCTAGTAGTTATAGCGGCTAATTGTGGAGTTGTAGAAGGTATCATAGCCCCTTCTCACCACCACGCTGGATTTACCACGAGGGCGGCAACAAGCTGTGAAAATAACTAACAATAACGCACTAAAAACACAAGGATCATTGTGAAAGACTTATTGAATACAAACATTTTAAGTCCCAGAATGGCGAGTCTGACAGCAGCAGTTACAGAGAAAGAGGAGCAAGATTCAAAAGAAGTCGATTCCTACGCCCAGGCTCGCTTCCTAATTTGGAACGCCACAGCTAGCGCCTTTAGCTACATCCACTTATATAATGTATTCTATGGTTCTACCTCAAACATGTCCCCAGCGCTGTACTCCGGGCGATGATGTAGGTCAATGTCCCGTCAGCGTCCCAGGAAGGAAGGGGATAAGCCCACGTTGACAAGGCAGCCCCGCATCCATCAGGTTGCACGTGCTCCTCGAGACAGCAAGATCAGGCGATAGGCAAAAGGCCTCTGCACAATTCATACACTATATTTAGTTACAAATGTCACAATATTTTTTCTTTTTGTATAGGACTAGTTACATTATATTACAAATTAAAGGTTCGTGTATGAAACTCTAGCTTGACAATAGTATGAAATGTTAGCTGTTCCGTAGGTGTTGTAATAGGAACAGACGAAACATGTATTTATATGTTCAAATGAATTTTTGATCTGTTTCCATGTGCTATCCGACACCAGTTCAAACTAGTTTCCTACAAGTAAGACATAATAGCCTGACAATTAAGTCTATCTAATATTAATTGTAAATCACGGAATCCTTTGAGCGGATTTATTGAGTATTCTGTCCATTCTGTGCAGCACTTTGAAACATGTGTGAAGAATTTGGATTAGATAAACAACTTTGCAACAAAGCCAGTTGTTTTTTCCCATGTTATATCCTTGTTTATACAAATAAATATACGTGTGTCTTTAAAATTTGAATTTGACATTCTAATAAATGTGATTGATTTTGCAGCTTAAGTGAATCATCTTTTAGACCGGCCTTTACCTTCATACTTGTAGAGGAAGTTCTTGACCGTTACCCCATTCCCACCGCAGAATGTTAGGGCATAGAGTTGCGGACCAGCATATATCCACTGTCACAAAGAGACAAAACCATTGAAATTCTTTCTGATCACAACTCACGTGCCCTCCACCATTTTACAAAACCATGCGTCTGTGTGGGGCCCTCAAGTAGAGTCTTGGGCCCAGTCCTGGACCACGCTATCCCAAATTCCATAAGATCCACTGCTGGAACTGGTCTTAGAGGGCGCTCTTTGCTCTGGACTCAGGAGCTCCAGCAGGCTACGGACTCATTACGATTCACTTTGTCTGCGAAAACAAGGGATACAAAATTCAGACTACTTTTGACTATGTACAACCAAGCTTTGGTGTTGCATAGACTGAATTATCTTGAAAATACAAGAAACCATACCTGCTTTCAAAATCTCATAAGATTTAGCAAGCAAAGCCAGGACAAGGCCTGGAGTTAGTACTTGGATGGAGAACCACAGGGCCAAAAATCAGGTGCCAACGAGTGTGGAGTGAATAATGCACTGTAAAGTTGTTTTGGCGTGTCCAAAAAGCAATATAGAAATCAGATGCATTTTATATATTATTATTATCATTATTATAAAGAAAATACATTAAAGGGCAGTGCTGCCACATTATGTCAATCATGAAATATTTTCTGTTTTATTTCAACCAAAAAATTCGGGCCGAGGAGGCACCAGTCTAAGCAGGACTCCCAGACTACCCCAGACACTTCCTCCAGCTCCTCCAGGGGACATTTTCCATGCCAACTGAGATATAGTCCATCCCAACGTGTCCTGTGTCTTCCCACGAGCCTTTTTCCGCAATGGGACATGCCCGGAACACTCCCCAGGGAGGTGTATCCCAGAGGCGCCGCTCAATGTGAAGGAAAAACAGCGGTTCTACTCCAAGCTCCTTCCGTGTAACTGAGCTTCCTTCCTAATCTGCTACCGATTGAATTCGTGTATCTTGTCCTTTCGTTCATTACCTAAAGCTCGTTGACCATAGGTGCGGGTAGGAACGTAGATTGATTGTACATCAAGAGCTTTGCCTTTCGAGCTCAGCACCTTCTTTCACACAAACAAGTCCAATAGAGCGGCCGCAATCACTGCAGACCACTGCACGAGCCGGCTGTCAATCTTCACGCCGGGGCTGAGGAGTGTTTCCTATATGGAACCCACCAAGCCTCCCCTTCTGAAACAAGGATCACCCACCATTGCCTGATCAAGTAATTTACCATGTTATAATTAAAAGATATTTTGCTTCGACATATACCCTTGGAAGCGCGTTCTGGTAGGTTTGTCAATGATCTTGAGCACTCCCTGCGTTGGTCACATAAGCTTTGGTCAGAGTTATAAATGTAGTGATGGTATTATAACTGCGCAGGTACGCCTCTGCCGCTGTGTCCAGGAAACGCGCTAGAATCGCAAGGACAACATACATATGCTACACTATTTTAGCACACACCCACACGCTGGTAATAGCGATAAATTGATAGCCTGTTAGCGTGTTAGCATACATACCATTGAGCCGAACTGGCATGTGTTGCCTCCATCTTCGTCATTGGCCCAAAGCAACAGCCCAGGATGCTGCACGCAGTAGTGGCTGTTATGTGTTAAATAGCCACACGGAATCAGGTTTATAAGCTTCTTAATGACAGGTGGCTAATGGGGTCCCCCCATGAATTTTGTGTGGGTGAAAAATATTTGTAATTATACTATAATTCTTAATGAATGAGGTTGAGCGGTAGTTATATCCTATATTATAGTGCCATTGCACTATAATAAATCATCATGCAGTTATAGCTGCACATAAGCCCTAGGTATATGCATATTCATCTTTTTTACTCATGTCCAAAAAATAAAAAAATTATTATATATATATGTTTTTATCTGATTATAAACTGATATGAGAAAGCATTCCTGTGTTACGTGTTGCATAGGAAGCAACATACCTGGCACCTAGATTTCAGAAAATAGAATCCCATATATAATATCCCATTCATATATTATATCTATTACCATCAGCACAGACAGCATCTCTGGGGCAGTTAGAGTTGTTTGAAGGAGCCCAGTTGCAAAAAGACTGTCATGTTCTGTTTTAAATACAAGCGCTGCTCACCGTTGATTAATGTTCACTGTCGACCTGTGTTGTGTGTATCTCGCTACAATCATGTTTGAAGAGCAGGCAGATATTTGCAGCACAATTTTTAACCTGGCTTATTTCTTTGATTAAGTGCTTCTTAGATAAATATTGTTGGTTTCAACAATGTCCAAAATATAAAATAATGATTGACCAGTTTTATAGATATATAAAATCGACTTTTCAGAGCTTTTAACCTTCTTGACAGATTCCTCGCAGTCGTTTAACAGAGAGATAGTCTCTAATCCTTATCCTCGGATTGGGCAGTACGAACGGGGCCTACTAACCAGGATTATTCAGCCTGGATGTAGGGTGCCACAGCACGCTTCCCTGTTTCAGCCCATCCTCCAGTGAAGCATTCTGTACCTGTAACACGCCCCCCCACCACCACGCTAGAGAGAACCTTGGCTAATTTAGCCACAGTTAGCTTCAACGCTACTTCTTTAGATCCAACGCTGCTGCGCTGACATGTGCCGTTGATGTATCGGCGCTGGACGAGCGCACGACTCGTCTCTGTTCACATTCTACTCGAGGCTACGTCAACGGTGGTTGGAAAGCCACACTCACTCTGAGAACGTCACGGCGTTGCCGAGGGAGGTGATCGCTCTCACGAGGAGTGGGGGCGGAATCTTCAATACTAAGCGATGTCGCACTTCCAGGTCTTTGTGCGGGTCCAAGTAGATGGGTGATATTGTTATAACTATATGATCTATGGGTTTGCATCAGACACATTTATTAATAAATCTATGGTCCTAGGGTGTGACTATGAAACGGGGTGAAATAATTAGCTATTATAGTAGGAATCTTTAATCTTCACTCTCAGTAGAGGTCGAGTCCTTGCGCCTCTCATTAATGGGTGTCTGCACTTACCTGGACTTTGATCACGTCCATCTCAGGCCTGTCCCTTCGCTGCAGAGCGCCTCCTGGAAACCTTCTGCCCAGAGCTGAGGTCTCCACAATAATGGTCCATGCTTCAGAGAATTGCCAAGTCCTCATGTGCGGGTGCCAGTCTCAAACCACTGTCCTGGAGAACAACGACGAAAAGAGAGTGAGTGAGAACAAGACGTTGATAGTTTAAGGCCTGTTTCATGTTTCCACAACACTAGAGCTGTACCTTGTATGGGCCCCTGATTGAAGCAGTACTTCCTCGATGGCTCCTTACACAGGATAAAGGGTTTTGAGGCATTCCTTGCTGCCTCTTCTAGAGAGCCTCCTGGTGTCCCACTGTGGAAAGCATACACCGCATTCAAAATATTATTTTTACAAACTCTTAACAGTGTATGTTTTTTACCAGCTTTAGTCCATATTTAGAACCTGATTTAATCCCTGTTCAGTACCTGCTTCAGACCTGGTTCTAGTCAACCTGTTTCAGACCCTTTGACACCCTGCTTCAGACCTGTTTAATACCTGCTTCAGACCTGTTCAGTACCTGCTTCAGACCCGTGTTTAGTACCTGGTTCATGATGCCTGCAGCGGTCAGAAGCTCCCCAACGTCGGTCAGAGAGAAGTCGTCCCTCTCAGCTTTTTCACCTGAGCCAGGAAACAGCCAGGTCCAGCTCCACAGTCTGAGATGTGAGCAGTGAGGCCATGTGTGAGTCCAGATTCCGGCTCCACTCAGGGTCACTATACAAGGAACGCCATGGCCCTGAAGACACACCCACATACGCTCTGGTCACACCCAGTGGGCACATCCAGTTCACTTCACAACAACAACAAAAAGAAACATCTCTCCCGGGGAATAATTTCAAAAACTATATACAATGAACACTTTTCCTGAGCGGAGATATGAACCTTTTTCTACTTACACAAAAGACTCATATTGTTCAGCTATTGTTTAAAAATCTGTAAAAAACATTTTACTGAGCAATTAACATTAATGATAATAATCCATCATAACTCAAAGGTGTGGCATATCAAGATGCTTATAAAATGGCATGGGTTGTTGTTGTTGTTGTTGTTGTTGTTGTTGTGTTACTTTTAATGGCAGTTGGCAGCCAACTGAAAAGGTGCATTTACCGCCACCTACTGTAGTTGTAGGTCTTCAAAGTATGTGTTTTACAGAATACCTCGGAGCAGGAATCCTGGACATTAGGCTTTTTGTGTTTTGTTCCAGGAGCACCATCCCCCTTTTTCGGGGAGGCTTCATGAGTCGAACATTGGAATAACCTTTTTCTAAAATGACTAAAAAGACTATGCTAGACTATTATGATTAAATAATAATTTGATTACAAACTTTTTCAACTAGATTAATAGCTTAACCCCTCTTTCAAACCATCTTTTCTCTGAAGGAGGCAATCTTTGTTAAAAAAGAGAATCCTTCCTTAAATCTTAATGGAGGTTTAAGATTCAACCTTCCCGTTGTTTATAATGGTTTGCTGAAACCCTGGAGACAGCCGAGGCATTCGGATGCTAATCAGGTACTCAGGACCCGCCCTGTGGGCAGGGCTTTCACAGAGTAGGATACAAACCTACTCTCAGAGTTCTCAGACTTGTTTCACAGATTGAGAATGACTCTTGGATGAGAGTCGAAACTTTTTGTTTTTCTAAAACAGAGTCCAGATGACTACAACTGAATCTTTTTATACAATGGAACACTACTGGACGAATGAGGGATTACACCGACATGTTACTGTGAATAATATGAAGGGCTTTTTGCAGGTACATTTAACTGTTTTATGTCTTGCCTTGTGATTTATTTTTTTACGTGTGGAACTTTGTGGCTTAGTTAAAGTTCAAACCATTGCTGTTTACTCACACATTATTACATGTCTGATTAGTTGAACGTTGATGCTGAAATCCAGGGGCCAGCCTAGTTAAGACACTGTATAGGCCACTCCAGTCAGGCCATCAACCCCAATCAGTTCCAGCCAGGGCTCAAGGAGGAAGGACTCATGGCCGGGAGGAGAAAGAAACATTCTGAGTGTCTCCTAGCTTGAGCTAAACTAGCTAAGCCAGGATAGAGAACAAAGACATTTCAGAGAAACACCCCAGGAAGCTAACTTTACTCTCTCCTGATAAATTATTCTGTGCCCATCTTTAGACACGATTTCTGTTTGAATTGCAACACGCAAATCCAAAAAGGATTTTTCTTTACGACTTTTCAAGTCTACAACAAAATCTGGATAAAGGACGTTCTTCAAATTGGCCTCATCTGTGGATCAGTGCAACGGCCTTTCTGTCATCATCAAAGGAAAGCCACCAAAGAAAACACAGATCAAGCAGACTTCATCCAGCGCTTCTTCAAACTGATACTGGCAGAGTCAGAGCTTCAGAGTGAGTGGCCCATGTCCTTCATAATGTGACCCCTGCAGAGCTGAACCCTGGGGGCGTCAGCTTGATCAATGCAGACATACAGGCCCATCTTGGCCTCGCACAGCTCCTGCTCCCGGTCGTATAATCAACATATTTCACAGTTTGGCTGATAAGATCACCTTAGAATAAATTTTAACACTAACACACTCTCTTGAACAATCATATCTAGTGTGTCTGCATCTGTGAATGACTAATTTGCATATTCTAAATATATATTTATCTTTTAAATTATTTGGCCAATAAATCTTCATAAACCACAGTTGATAAAGTCCATCCATCCATCCATCCATCTTCTTCCGCTTTATCCGGGGCCGGGTCGCGGGGGGCAGCAGTCTAAGCAGGGACTCCCAGACTTCCTTTTCCCCAGACACTTCCTCCAACTCCTCCGGGGGATCCCGAGGCGTTCCCAGGCCAGCCGAGAGACATAGTCCCTCCAGCGTGTCCTGGGTCTTCCCCGGGGCCTCCTACTGGTGGGACATGCCCGAAACACCTCTCTAGGGAGGCATTAAGGAGGCATCCGGAACAGATGCCCGAGCCACCTCAGCTGGCTCCTCTCAACGTGGAGGAGCAGCGGCTCTACTCCAAGCTCCTCCCGTGTGACTGAGCTCCTCACCCTATCTCTAAGGGAGCGCCCAGCCACCCTGCGGAGGAAACTCATTTCGACCGCTTGTATCCGCGATCTTGTCCTTTCGGTCACTACCAAAGCTCATGACCATAGGTGAGGGTAGGTACGTAGATTGACCGGTAAATCGAGAGCTTTGTCTTTCGACTCAGCTCCTTCTTTACCACAACAGTCCGATGCAGCGACCGCATCACTGCAGACGCTGCACCGATCCGCCTGTCAATCTCACGCTCCATCCTTCCCTCACTCGTGAACAAGATCCCGAGATACTTAAACTCCTCCACTTGGGGCAAGGACTCCCGACCCACCTGGAGAGGGCAAGCCACCTTTTCCCGGTCGAGAACCATGGCCTCAGATTTGGAGGTGCTGATTCTCATCCCAGCTGCTTCACACTCGGCTGCAAACCGTCCCAGTGCATGTTGCAGGTCCAGGTTTGATGGAGCCATCAGGACAACATCATCTGCAAACAGCAGAGATGAGATCCTGTGCTCTCCAAACCGGACCCCCTCCGCCCCCTGACTGCGCCTAGAAATTCTGTCCATAAAAACAATGAACAGAAACCGGTGACAAAGGGCAGCCCTGGCGGAGTCCAACACGCGCTGGGAACAGATCTGACTTACTGCCGGCAATGCGAACACAGCTCCTGCTCCGGTCATACAGGGACCGGACAGCCCTGAGCAAAGGGCCCCGGACCCCGTACTCCCGCAGCACCCCCCAAAGGGCACCCCGTGGGACACGGTCGAAAAGCCTTCTCCAGATCCACAGAGCACATGTGGACTGGTTGGGCAAACTCCCATGAACCCTCGAGCACCCGATGGAGAGTATAGAGCTGGTCCAGTGTTCCACGACCAGGACGAAAACCACTCTGCTCCTCCTGAATCCTGAGGTTCGACTATCGGTCGGATTCTCCTCTCCAGTACCCTGGAATAGACCTTACCAGGGAGGCTGAGGAGTGTGATCCCTCTATAGTTGGAGCACACCCTCCGGTCCCCCTTCTTGAACAGAGGGACCACCACCCCGGTCTGCCAGTCCAGAGGCACCGTCCCCGACCGCCACGCGATGTTGCAGAGACGTGTCAACCAAGACAGTCCTGCAACATCCAGAGACTTTAGGTACTCGGGGCGTATCTCATCCACCCCCGGAGCTCTGCCACCGAGGAGTTTGCCTAACAACCTCAGTGACTTCGGCTTGGGTGATAGATGAGTCAGCCTCCGAGTCCTCCGTCGCTACTTCCTCTTCGGAAGACGTGGCAGTGGGATTTAGGAGGTCCTCAAAGTACTCCTTCCACCGCCCGACGACATCCCCAGTCGAGGTCAGCAGGTCCCCACCCGCACCGTAAATGGTGTTGGTGGAACACTGCTTCCCCCTCCTGAGGCGCCGGACAGTTTTGCCAGAATTTCTTTGGGGCCGACCGATAGTCCTCCTCCAGGGCCTCCCCGAACTCCTCCCAGACCCGGGGTTTTGCCTCTGCGACAGCACGAGCTGCGGCACGCCTGGCCCGCCGATACCCGTCAACGGCTTCAGGAGTCCCACAAGCCAAAGAGGCCTGATAGGCCTCCTTCTTCCGCCTGACGGCATCCCTTACTTCCGGTGTCCACCACCGGGTTCGGGGGTTGACGCCGCGACAGGCACCTGAGACCTTGCGACCACAGCTCCGAGCAGCCGCATTGACAATGGAGGTCGAGAACATGGTCCACTCGGACTCAATGTCCCCAGCCTCCCCCGAGATTTGGGAGAAGCTCTCCCGGAGGTGTGAATTGAAGACCCTGCTGACAGCGGGCTCCGCAAGACGTTCCCAACAGACCCTCACTATACGCTTGGGCCTGCCAAGTCTGTCCGGCTTCCTCCGCCGCCAGCGGATCCAACTCACCACCAGGTGGTGATCGGTTGACAGCTCCGCCCCCTCTCTTTACCCGAGTGTCCAAGACACGCGGCCGGAGGTCAGATGACACGACAACAAAGTCGATCATTGACCTCCGGCCTAGGGTGTCCTGGTGCCACGTGCACTGGTGGACACCCTTGTGCTTGAACATGGTGTTCGTTATGGACAGTCCGTGACTAGCACAGAAGTCCAATAACTGAACACCGCTCAGGTTCAGATCGGGGGGGCCGTTCTTCCCAATCACCCCTCTCCAGGTGTCACTGTCGTTACCCACGTGGGCGTTGAAGTCCCCCAGTAGAACAACGGAGTCCCCGGTCGGTGCACTGTCCAGTACCCCTCCCAGGGACTCCAAGAAGGCCGGGTACTCAGCACCGTTGTTGTTCGGCCCGTAGGCCGACACCACAGTGAGAGACCTGTCCCCAACCCGAAGGCGTAGGGACGACGACGACCTCTCGTTCACTGGGGTAAACTCCAACACATGGCGGCTGAGCTGTGGGGCAATAAGCAAGCCCACGCCAGCCCGCCGCCTCTCCCCGCAGGCAACACCAGAGAAGTGGAGCGTCCAGCCCCTCTCAAGAGGATGGGTTCCAGTTCCCAAACTGTGCGTGGAGGTGAGGCCGACTATATCTAGTCGGAACCGTTCAACCTCCCGCACAAGCTCAGGCTCTTTCCCCCCAGCGAGGTGACGTTCCATGTCCCCAGGGTTAGTCTCTGCGTCCGGGGATCCGGTCGTCGAGGCCCCTGCCGTCGACTGCCGCCCAGATCCCTCCGCACCAGCCCCTTACGGATCCTCCTGCAGGTGGTGGGTCCGCGGGAGGACGGCCCCGCGTCACTCGTTTGGGTTGCACCCGGCCGGGCCCCGTGGGGAAAGGCCCGGCCACCAGGCGCTCGCCGTCGAGCACCCACGCCAGGCCTGGCTCCAGGGTGGGGCCCCGGTAACGCCAATCCGGGCGACGTAACTGGCCTTGTTTTTTTTTTCATCATAGGGGGCTTGTGAACCGATCTTTGTCTGACCCGTCACCCAGGACCTGTTTGCCTTGGGAGACCCTACCAGGGGCTTGATGCCCCGGACAACATAGCTCCTGAGATCATTCGGGCGCTCAAACCCCTCCACCCACGTTAAGGTGTCGGTTCAGGGAGGGGCAGTTGATAAAGTGTTCATTAATTTCCTGAAAACGGATCAATGTCACGGTTATGTTGAAACTCTCAGAAACCTTCAGATTAACTAATTGATCTGAAGGATTAATTAGTTAATCTGACTAATGACTAGTTAGTTAATCTTAATTAGTTAATTCAGATTAACCACTAGTCATTAAAAAAAAATCTAATTTAGATATTTGTTTTGAGAATTGTTAATTGTCTAAAGTAGGCTGGTGCCCCACATAACTATTAAAAAAATACAAATTAACACTCTCATTTCTCTGATTGAAATTTTCCAATCCAATCCTTCAATCAATATCAATTGATTGTGGTGTGTTCCAAGATGGCTGCCACTGCCTTAGCAGGTCCAGCATCTATCGACAGCATACCTTTATTTTAAAGGAATCTGCTTGAATCCTTTCGCTATATGGGACACTTTTAGTTACTGAGTCCTTTTTTTTTTTTTTACAGTTTTATACCATATTCTTGGTCATTGTATCATTTTAGCTGTTTTTTGGTTGACTGATTTGAAGACATGGGCCTGGTGTGGCCTACACTGTCAGCCATGCCACCTGGAGAAACGCGGTCTCCCTTAAAACCGGAGAATGTGAATGTGCAAAAAAAAAATAACATCTGGAAGAAAACATCCTGAGACAATCCACTGGACTTAAGAAAAAAAAACAAATAATATCTAATCCTATGGATGTTGCCACCGGACAACATAAACGGATAGCAGGATAACAGCCGATAACAGTCCTCATGGACCTGTATGGTTCCCTTCAGCCCTCCTGCTCAATTCCTTGCTCCAGGTTACCCCAAAATGACTCGGCACACACACAATAACAAGAAAGCAAACGCACATTTGGAGCTACAATTTCCCCCAGAATTAGCCTCACCAATAATTTTTCTGTACTGGCAAGTGACTCGCCTGCTCCAGCCGCTTCAGTTTAGACAATCTCCCATCTGAATTTGCCTGTTGATTTCCCAGCACTCCAAGATGGTTTCCAGAGTCACCTGAAAACTGAGGCTCCACCACAGGCGCCTGTGTGTCCCAAAGCAGCCACTTCCACCTCCTCCGTCTCCATCAAGCTTCTTAAGATGTCTGAGCAGTTTGCAAAATCATCAGCCAAACTAAATAACATCAAAGAGGCAATCCTGAGGCAATCAATCGGGTAATGCTCAGGCCGCTTCTCCAGCCTTGCTTTCACCAGAGCTGCTTGCACCCTCGCCGCCATCGGTGGTGTCACGGCCACAACAAGCCGTGGCTCCACTGGTGTTCTTGACCGAGAACGCGCCTCTGTAGCAGGGACCCACAACAGGGTCCACAGCCGGATCTGGCCTGCTGCCCGAAGCCTCTCAGCTAAAGCCCCCCGTCTCTGGCCACAGCAGCTAGTCCTCCGTTTACGGCAGGGGTGGGCAGTTATTTTTTCCTCGAGGGCCATATTGGAATCCAGGCGAGTGGCGGAGGGCCGGCCCGCGATCATTGGTGTAAAAAATTCTTATCATTATAAGCACTTTTCTGTAAAATACTGGCTACTGAATCTATTATTCATTCATTTCATGTTATCTTTATTAAGGACACAAGTGCAGACACATGTTACAGCGCCAAGACAGTTCAAAATAAGAGAAACTAAGAGTAAAACACATATGATCCCCGGGGGGAGGAGGGCCGGATTAAAACAGGCCGTTAGTTAAAACTAACCTGTCTCACGACGGTCTAAACCCAGCTCACGTTTCCTATTAGTGGGTGAACAATCCAACGCTTGGTGAATTCTGCTTCACAATGCCCCTGGGGCCGCAAATGCCCAAGTGTGGTTTACGGGGATAGCTCACAGCACTGTTTTGCACCTACGGATCGACCTCAACCGCCCTCCCCTCCCACAACAGTGATTATCGGTGACTCTACTATCACACATGTCCGCTTCTTATTTGCCATTACGCACCATTTCCCTGGAGCCACTGTCTCAAACATTGCGAGGAGACTTCCTGACATGCTCCAGTCCATTTCCTCTACAGTTTACAGCAGTGTTTCTCAGGGGGCCAAATGAGAAGTAAACAACATTGTGGAGGGCCGGGCCAAAAATGTTAACTCAATTCTGCATGCTTATTTGATTATATATTAAAAGCAGTAAATGGCATTGTTTTGACAAGCTGATAATAGTGCCATGTGTTATTGCGTAATGAGAAAATGAGGCTGTCTTTCAAAAAATGAAGGTATTCAATAAAATTAATATTCTAACATTCACATTGTCTTTGTGCTCCAAACATTAGACAATATGTAACATTATGATTGTCAAACTGCCCAACAGAGCAGAACAAAAGAATGGTGAAATAAAGTGAAAAGTGTAACATGTTCACCGGTACTTATCATACATGCCTATATTTCCACATTTTAGTGTTCAATGAGATAAAGCTAGCCTTTTCCGAGGTTTAACAAGTGTATCAAAGTCAGGTTGAATGTTCGAAGTGAAGATGCAAAGCACAGCTGAAAGATGATCATCAGTGAGAGAGGCTCTCTTTACCTGGATTTGTTCATCTCTTCATCACTGAGAATGTTTGTTTGTATACGTAAATAGATTAAAAAAGAACCAACATATTCTGAGCATGTTTCCTCAGGTTTGGAAAGTTCTCCTCCTTGAGGGAGGAGTAGAACTCCAGGAGTGATGCTGACTTGAACTGGTCTGCCATTACTACATCAGACTGCAGGTCAATAAGTTCTAGCTGAACATCACTGGGTGCATTTCTACACTGTAGGCAATGGGGGAGGAAACCAAGTGCATTTCATCTGCAACTTTTTTGAAATCATCAAGAGAAAACGTTTGCAGTCACCTCCAGTCTCTTACTCTAAAACCAACAAATTAAGGGAGAAATTTAAGAGTAATAATGGAGTCAGATATAAACTTTAACGCCTATATCACATCTATAACATCAGTAGGTTTTATCATCTGAAAAACATTTCAAAAACAAAAAGATAGTGTCCAAACCAGACTTGGAGAGACTAATCCATACATTTGTTTCCAATAGATTAGACTCAGTGGTGGGCCGTCAGGGCCAGCAAGGCCTTCTCTGCAGGCCTAAACATCATCAGAAAATTAATTTCATTTGAATATATATTTTTTTCACAAACATGTATTAATTATTTCTCATAGTCTTTTCTCTTAATTTCATAGCTTTCCTCTAGGTTGCGCTGCTTCCAGCATTGTATATTTATGTTAGAGCTTTCATCCAATCATATGTGAGCTGTCATGTGTTGCCAGGCTCCAAGAAATCTTCCTGATGCCTTCAGAATTAACAGTGTACACTTAAATGAACTGAAACAGACAGATTATGATAACTAAACAGATTTCGAGTTGGCGACATCAGGGCCCGCTAGCAGGTATCACGTTGACGTGACACGTTCATCCACTGATTGGATACGCACTAGTGAGAGGAAGCTCTATGCAGAGTAGAGCGTCAGGTTAACCAAATAGAAGCAGGTGTCCCGTTAGCGATTCGAACGGGCTAAAAATGTATTAACTCACGTTAATTTTGCTGGGTTTTTTTCAACCCACAATGGCTGAAGGAGGAGAAGAGATTGATCTGGTCGCTGATATACATGCAACGCCATTTTCAAGACGGACCTTTCAAGAAAACCTTGATATTGTGAGGATAGGTAGTCCAACCTGTCCTAACCTGTCCCAACCGGGAAAAGGGTTTGTATGCTACTTTGCTCACAGGTTCAGAGAGGAACTGCAAATTGTACTGATGGGAATGCCTGCTATTAGCAAAAGATCGATTTGGTGTTTGGAGCCTCACTGGGTTTGCGAACTTGAGTTGTTTAAGCAAGGCACCAACGAGACACCAAATCACGGCTGGGCACTTACAAGCCATGGCACATTTAAAAACATTTGGGGACACCCGGGTGGCTCTTCAGCTCAATGAACAAGTGCGCAGGGAAACAGAGCTCCACAACGAAAAAGTGAAGAAATAACTTTGACTTTAATACTCTTAATTGTTAATACGGGTGTATTGATTTTAAATGCTCCAGAATTAAGTAGTTGTACTCGACTATGTTTATTTCTGTATAAATGTGTGGTTTTGAGAGCCATGGCGTCATAATGATGGTATTAAGAGGTGGGTTCATTCAGTGTAGGACATCACTGAAGGCCTAGGTGTGAAATGCAGACTACTGTAAGTGCCTGCTCACTGGCCTCTCCAAACAAGCTTTGAAATAGCTGCAGTACATCCAGAACGCTGCTTCTTGGGTCCTGACCAGAACTCGTAAAATTGACCACATTATTTCTGTCCTCAGGTCTCTGCACTGGCTTCCTATAGCTCAGAGAATTAGACTTTAAAACATCTCTGCTTGTATACAAGTCTCTCTATGGCCTACCACCAAAATACATCCTGGACATGTTAGTGCCATATGAACCAACTTGGATTCTGAGGACCTCAGGGACCGGCCTCCTGTCCTGGTGCCAGAGTCAGGACCAAACATGGGGAATCAGCATTCCAGTTTTATGGAGCTAAAATCCGTCTCCCTGAGGTTGTGAGACATTGCCCTACGCTGGAAACGTTCATATCTAGGCTAAAAACAGTTCTGTTTAGCTGTGCCTTTGAGTGAAGGCATTTTATCTATAATTCTTTCATTTTAATTACATCTTAACATAATCATTTATGCTTTTATTTTTGTCTTGTGATTGTGTTTTAACTGTTGTAAAGTACTTTGAGTTACACTTGTATGAACTGTGCTCTACAAGTAAACTTTGATTGATTGATTGATCAACTTTGAATGTCACCCTCTACCATAAGTGAAGGACATGAATAAGACTACAGTACTAGTAGAAATACTACATTGCATGGGTGTGCCTTAGGCTGGTCACAATAAACGTCACGGCGACCGGCCTAATCGCGTGCGTGCGGGACTGCGGCGTGCGGGACTGCGGCGCATGCGGGACTGCGGCGCGTGCGGGACTGCGGCGCGGTGCGGGACTGTGGCGCGTGCGGGACTGTGGCGCGCGTGCACGCCCTCGTCTCATCTATTTGGACTTGTTGAATATTTTGAGGCAGGCTTTTTGTTGGGTCTTGGGCTAAATAATTTTGGTTCCTTGTTGAAATGTTATTTTAGTTCAGCAGCATTTTCTTTATGAGCTAACAGTAGAAGTACATTATATGTTTGGATTGAATTTAATATCTACTTGCAATGTGGTAATTACTTATCTTATCTTATTGTTAGATCAATTATATATTTATATTATTATTATGTGTACTATTATATAAATAGTTATTAGTTACATTGTCAAAGCCAACACATAAATGTGTAAAATACAATTAGTTTGAACATATTTAAATTTAATATGTTTGCATTTTGGCTTTGGGGTTTGTTTATATGTGGAAAATCCTGGGTTTGATTGTTAAGAATCTTGCAGTCCACCTGCTGTCATTGTTGTTTTAATTTGTGTTAAAGGTTTTTTACCTTTTTGGAATAAACCGAGTGAAACCGGTCAGTTCGGCCCTTCCTTTCAAGTGAGGAAAGCTGCACAGTTAGAAAGCACTTGACAATAAAGGTTTCAAGTTTTGCTTTTTTGGGAGGTCTGGAGAGGTCAGTATCTTGTGTGACCACCAAAATAGCCACCAAAGTTGCTAGATATTGGCAAGAGCTGATCCAAAGCATCCTAAACATGCTCAGTGGGGGACATGTCTGGTAAGTATACTGGCCATGCAAGAACAGAGATGTTTTCAATTTCCAGGAATAGTGTGCATATCCTTGCAACATGGGGACCTGTATTATCATGCTGCAAAATGAAGTGATGGATTTGGATGCACTGGATCAGCATATAAGAGTTTATATTTTTGTGTATGTGTTACTGATCTTAACAAGAATTCTACTGTGTATGGAGGTTATGCTGGTGACAACATTCAGAATTTCAGCAGTGAGTGGCAAAAATGCATGAGAGTCAATGGTAATTAATGATATTTGCTCCTGTAAAAGTAACATTGGGAAGAGCTGTTACAGCGAAGTTGAGGAACCATACAAATAATCCAATAAACACAGACATGACACCAATTAGTCAGAATTTTGCCCACCTCCTTTTTGAGTCAACTCCAAAACTCAGCAAGTCAGAGCCTGAAGTGTCATGCCCATGGACACAACAGCAACTTGTGTTACAATAGTGGTGTCCTATGTCTATGTGCGTGTGAGTTACCATGTGGAGCCAGATACTCCTCCCAGGTACAGCACAGGGTCCAGCAGCCCGTCCTGCGACAGCTGAGACAGGGAGCCCACCAGGGAGACCGCAGCCCTCTGCCCTCCTCCAGAGCCCAACAGGGCCATGTGTGGCACCTCCTCCTGGACACATGGGATTAGGGGAAGGTTAACTTTGTTGGTGACTCATGAGGGAAAATTCACCCTATTAATTTGACCTTGCTTGCTATAGCTGCTTTCCTTAATTATTTTGCTTTTAAATTTTTTGTGTTCCAAAAATTTTTAATGATGACTTTTTTAAGTAAACCAAGGATTTTAAGAACATGATGGAAGATGGAAAACAGACTCTTGTGAACGTGAAATATCAACAACAAATTCATGAGCAACAAGCACGGATATTCGCTTTAGTTCCCAAAACTGTCTGAAGACCAGGCTGTATCTTGGAACAAACTCGGTGCAAAGGCCTAAGCAATTCAAAGATAATGTAACGTCACCTAAAATACAGCTTACAAACAGATTTTTACCACTTTCAGAGACTGAAGTAAATGAACAAAGGAAAAATATAATACATGACGTGGCCAAAAGGCAGCAGACAGAGAGGGAACCTGTGTCAAACGTCAAGGTTGTCTTGATAGGGGATGGCGCGATAAGTCATGTGATGCGTGAAAAAATTAAAACTCAATCACTGAGATTACGTCACTTCTCGAGTTAAACAGTTGATTGTGCATGTGGATGCAGTGGACATATGACGGGAACAGACTGAAGTTTTGAAAAGAGACTTCTTGAAGTTATTCGACGTACTTGATAAAATGGAAATCAAAACATTCATAAGTGGACCTCTTTCAAACATTGACAGGGAGATAAACAAGTTTAGCCGGTTGCTTCAGATGAACACATGGCTGTCCAAAGAGTGTGCAACAAGAGGATTGCACTACATTGAGAACTTCTATCTATTCTGGAAACAAGAGGACCTGTTTAAGAGAAATAGCCAACACCTCTGTAGAGGTGGAGTGAGGGTGCTGACAGAGAACCTACTCCATGCTCTGGACTGGGCCTGGACAGGTCCTGAGCAGATAGTTAGAGAAGAGAGGAATGAGAGAAGAACTTCTGCTCCATCAGCCAGAGACCGAGCCAATGTTTCAACATCAGCAGCACCACAACCACAGCCTCCAGCAAAGGATTCATCAGCAGCTGCTCCACAATCACCTCCACCGCCTCCAGCGAAAAGACTCTTCAGCAGCAGCACCACTACAATCTTCATCACGGCCAGCGCAGGTGTCATTTCAGTTCTTCCCCGCGGGGCCCTCATCAAAGGGCTTGAACCCATCTGTGACAGGCCCGGCAGCATCCTTGTCATCGCCCCTGCCCTCAGAACAGCCCTGGGTCCCCCCTGCAACATCTACTCCCACTACAGATTCCTCACTCTCCTTTCCATCTCCACTCTCACCCAGGGGCCTTCCCAGCCATCTTGATTGTCTGATCAAATAGGGCATTAAGATGTCCCCACTCAGGCCCATTATAATAAAGATTAAGAGTTCTGATATCAACGATGATGAACTCTCCCCTGACTCCTGCAACAGACGAAACCCACGCCACCAATATACCTCCTCGTCCCCCCGCATTTCACCTGATCCTAAACTCTCACTGGCTTCCACTACACCAACAAAAGCCCCCCCACCTATAACATCCTCGCCTTTCACCTGGTATCTCCCATAGCTAGGATGCACGCACTGGGTCTCAGCGTTGACTTATTATAGTCATAATATAAATCAAACTGTCACAGGACCCTATGTAAAAACAGTCTCCCCTAGTGCTATCTCTGTAGTCACAACACACAGATGGGAAAGCAAAAACAAAATGTGAGTCAGACTGCCCAATTTAAAAAATTGTGATTTATATTCCCTGTGAAAAGATAATGCCCAGTCCCACTGAAACTAGTGTGAAACTCGCTGTGCTAAATGTCAGATCCTTATGCATTAAACCATTCTTTTAATGGTTAATTAATTTAATTTCTTTTTATAATCTTGATTTTATGTTTTTACCGAAACATGGCGTGACAAAAACTTAGGAAATTTAGTTCTAATAGATTCTGCTCCACCCAACTTTAAGTTTGAATCAGAAACACGAGAAAACAAAAAGGGTGGAGGTGTGTGTGTATTTGTTAGAGATGAAATAGTTACCCACAGGTTATCCTTTAGGGTGTTTTAATTATTTCAGTAAGTATTTTTAAAACTGAGCAAAAACAGTCCCCAATCCATACTCTTTATTGTTTTATACAAGCCTCCTCAGCACTGCCAAAGTGTTATTGATGATTTGACTGAGATGCTTTCAGTTGTATCATAGACTTTGATAGTTTAGTCATTACAGGTGTTTTCAGTGTTCATGCTGATAATATTTGTGACAGAAACGCTAAAGAGCTTCATGCTGTTTCTGTGTCTTCTTTGAACTGTTTATGGAAATGATAAACTTTGAAAATGTTTCATGTTTGAATGTAAATTATTTGTTGAACTCTGTTACATCTAGTGTTTTCAATGTTCTCGACACCATTGCCCCTATGAAGGCTAAAATTGTTAAAAATAAGCAGAAGGCGCATGGAGAAATGATGATTCGGTCAGGGCACAGAAAAGGGAGTGCCGCCGGGCCTGAACGAAAATGGCGCAAGTCAAAGCTCCAGGTTCAGAAAGAGATTTTACAGAGAGAAGTTGTACATGTACAACCTCATTTTATGTAGAACTAGGGAAGGATATTTTTCTGAAATAATTGAAAGCTGTAGTGACCACTCGCGTGTCTGTTTGCCACAGTAAACAGATTGAACAAAACCCTCCAGCTCAGCTGCCGTTAGAACTCATTTCCACATCCAAGTGTCATGAGTTTGCATTATTCTTTAATGACAAGTTCAGGGCATTAAAAATGCTATAAGTTCTACAATGCAAAAAATAACCCTCAAACCACCTACACACTTAGAGCTGACTCACTTTGCACCTGTAACTGACAAAACTGTCCAGGAGATCATCACCAGTCTGAGTTAATCTACATGCTGCCTCGATGTGTTACCCACCAGATTTCTAAAGTCTGTGCTGAACAGTTTGTTAGCACCACTCACTCAATAGTTAACATGTCGCTTCAATCTGGAACATTCCCATGTCTTTGAAAACTGCGGTCATAAAGCCTCTCCTAAAGAAGAGCTGTCTTGATGCCGCAGTACTGAGTAATTACCGGCCCACTCTCTAATCTGCCATTTTGGGGCAAAGTCCTTGAAAAGATTTGCTTACCAACAGCTCACTGATTTCCTCTTAATAAACAACTCATTTGATGTTTTCCAGTCAGGTTTTCCAGCACTGAGACTGCTCTTGTCAAGGTGACAAATGACCTGAACACTGACAGCCTCAGTTTTATTTCTGTTAGATCTAAGTGCTACTTTTGACACTGTCGATCATGGGATCCTCTTACAGAGAAAAGATGACTGGGTGGGCATCACTGGCACTGCCCTAAACTGGTTAAAGTCCTATCTGGAAGACAAGAAATCTGTTGAAATTGGGCAACTGTGTCTCAGACCAGATGCCCCTGACCTGTGGGGGTGCCCCAAGGGTCAATCCTGGGACCCCTTCTGTTCAACCTCTACATGCTGCCGTTAGGACACATGTTCGGACCAGTGGATTCACTCTGTCACTGCATCCAACAGATCAGTGTGTGGATGCAAAACAACTTTCTCCAGCTGAACTCAGACAAGACTGAAATGATCATCTTTGGCCCACAGAAACAAAGAGAAAGTGTTAGCAGTCACCGCAAGAGTCTTGCTCTAAAACCTACAAATCAAGTTAGAAATCTAGGGTTAATTATGGACACAGACTTTAATTTTAACAGCCACGTCAAATCAAAAACATCAGCAGCTTTTTACCATCTAAAAAACATTGCCAAAATCAAAATATAGTGTCTAAACCAGACTTGGAGAGACTTATCTTTTACAGTCGGCTCATCTCCTGTCTGCTGGTATCTTTCCACTCTGCCAGTCAGCCACATCTCCTCATCAGACCAACTCCCTACACCTGTCTCTGCTCCTCTCTACCTCCGTGAGGAGGGAGCGAAAGTCAGAGTACAATAGGATGTAGATGCCCATCTTAGGGCATTTAGTTTCAAGGGAAACCAAAAACTCCCTTTAGCAAGAGGTCCCGCCCTGTGGGCAGGGCTTACACAGAGTAGGATATAAAACCTGAGTTCTCAGACTTGTTTCACAGATTGAGAATGACTCTTGGATAAAAGTCGAAATGTTTTGTTTTTTCCAAAACAGAGTCCAGATGACTACAACTGAATCTTTTTCTACAACTATACTAACCATTATTTAACCATTAAGAATACATAACTTATAATAATAGTCAAGAAAACACACATTATATGTAATGATGTACTATATATGTATATACAGTATATGTACCTTTTACAAATGTGTAAATACGCTCTTCATACTTTATTGTATTCTGTGTAATTACAGACCCACAATTACAAAGTTTTGTTTTCCACTGTTTTATTGTTTGATTTGAGTCTGTATGAGTATGTGAGTATGTATTATTCATGGTTATTCCGACCTGACCGCTGGAACACAGAAACTCTGAAAAAATTGACAGCGTTCAACTTCAATACGAAGTTCAGTCTCAGCAGTTATTTTCAGCAGTGGCCTGTTTATTATTTGGGGTACAAAATGTATGAATGCAAACACAAAAACTACCATGAGTATATGAAATTTGTGTATGATTTGAGATGTGACCTACCGCCGTGCAAGAGACGCCCAGAGCGCTGAGGGCCTGAGCACAGATCTGTTTCCTCTGCTGGATGTACTCCTGCTCCCCAGCGCACAGAGAAGCACCACGCCGCACACACTTCTGCAGACAGCAAAACACTTTTATAGCAATTTATGGTTTACATTTCTATTGTTGGTTCTTTGTGCAAAACTGGGAATGAACAAATGTGGATCTGGACTGGGTTTCAGTGGAACAGGATTTGACATTCACATTTATTGATATTTTGACACAAACACAAAGAGAACAAACAGAATCCTGTTCAAAATAAATAAATAGATGCTTCTTTATAAATATGCTTCTTTATTGCATAATCTTAATTCAAATAGAATTCAAATAGGTCAGCGATGGTTGCAGACAAGTATCAGGAGGATGGTGATTTATTGGGGGATGTTCTAATGACCAATAATACTGTAAAAAAACAATCTAACAATAAGATATTGTTTAAAGAGAAATGTAAAGTTGTTTCTGCTACAATACTCATATGTTCCCATAAGACAAAAACAAAATTAGTAAGAGTCTTAAAACTATATATATTATGGAAGAGAGGTCTCAATTGTACATTTGCAATTATTATTCATTATAACATTCATATGATTATATGAATGTTAATATTGATAATCCGAATCCACCCGCATCACAGGCGTGACATATCAAAGATTCCGATGAGACGGCATACATATTGCCCAGGTGTGCCTTAGGCAGGCCACGATAAAAGGAGGTGTTCAGTTTTGCTTTATAGGGGGTCTCGGGGGGTCAGAAAACCTGTAATTATCAGGTGGCCGCCAAAGTCGCTGGATATTGGCAGAACTGCAACTCGCTGTTGTAGATGGAGCATCACATACATGCTCATTGTGTTTCCCTCGATTCCGTTTATCGTGGCCAGCCAACGGTTTTGACAGGTTTGTGAACAATATTTGAGTTAAATGGGTCTGTAAAAAAATGTATATCTTTGAGTTTAGTTCATGAAAAATGAGAACAAAAACAGAAGCGTTGTGTTTTATATTTTGTTCAGTGTAGATCTAGTGGCCAAAATTTTACTCAAGTTAAGAGTTGTGTTAATTCAAAATAATATTACTCAAGTAAAAGTACAAAGTATTGATCCAAGAAATTACTCCAGAGTAAAAACTATTTGGGGAAAGTTGTATTGAAGTAAGAGTTACTTTCTGGACTTAATTCAACAGACAAAACATGAAATAACTCACAAAATCTGGTATTTTCAAGGATAGACACAAACATGAGAAAAACTCAATCATATCTAAAGGAGCAGTGCACAAAACACAGATGTTCAAATCATTTTATACACTTGTAGATTTACCCACAGTGGGACTAGAAACAACACTTTTACTCTAAGACTGTCAAATAATAGTCATGTTGAAGAAAGGTAAAGCATCGGAAAACTGCCTAGAGACGTACAGGTTTGTAAAGAAAATACTTGAATACATTTAAGTGAGTACTACTTGTGCAAACACGCCTCACCTGTGCACTGCTGCTCTGCCCCATGCTGCTGCTGCTGCTCGGATAAAGAGGAAGCACATGGTTCCACAATGCACCAGAAAAGCCACGTAAACCTGCATGACCAGTCTGTGCGAGGGCCTGGGATCTGGTTCTGTGTACAACCGAGCAGAATCTGTGCACTCACAAATATGTCCTCCTGTCTCACATGTCCAAACAGCTCACAGACATGACTCTGCACAAGAGCAAGTAAAAACATTCAATACAGGCCAGAGCTTCACTGTTGTGGAATTGGAACCGCATTATTGACAGAGTTTAGGACTATTTGTTTTGTATTGTAAGACAGGCGCACTACACAGTCACAGCTGCATATCACACACCAATCCAAATATACAGACCATAAAAAGTCAAAAAATGTTATCACAAATGGCACATCATTTCAGTAAGAGGAGCAAAGTTCAATGGCTTTGGTTGGATTAGAACCATCACATTTCACAAGTTTAGACCAGTTCAGACTTAAACCGAACCACATGCCATTACATCAGTGTTGTTGAGATAATTTGCTACTATTATATTGTTTGATGAATTTGTATCACACCACACACACACACACACACACACACACACACGTACGAGCACACACCCGACATTGTTTAAGGCTTGAAACAATGGTTGTAAAACAGATAGGTCCGGCGAGTGTCGGGACTCTGGGTGATCGTAAAGGTCAGAGTGAGATTGCGTTAGTGACGAACAGACGCATTTGCCTTGTCTCTCCACAGATGCGCCTTGTAATCTACCTGGATTCTTGTACTTTATTAAATAGAGAAAAAGATCAAAATGTAGTCATTATTTTAGAGCAGCCAACACAGGAATCAAAAGAATGAGGAAGAGAGGAGGAGAGGACTCTGGGTGATCACAGGAGGTCAAACGAGGACTCCTCTGGAGAACAAAGGAACTCCAACAATGTGGTGCCGTGACCCGGATTTCTTGCGGCTGAAAATTTTAAAGGGGAAATACGGAGACGCTGAGGGGCAAACAGAACCGTGCCCAAAACTCAAGGCAAAAAGAAAACCTTTTATACATTTCTCCCTGCTTTGCCCTTCTGTCATTGTCTTATCCAGATCTAATGGGGAACACTGATCATTCATAAAACCCCTGGGTACACACGATACACATACATTATAAATCTGTTTAGGACTACGTGGCATTAGAACATTAATAGGACGGACTTTTGTACTGCTGTGAATCGAAAACGCTGTCAGAAGGAGATATTTTGTGATTGGGAAATGGGGAAAAAAATAACAATGTTTAGAAAACTAAAACAGGAGGAAGAGCCAGCTGAAGGCACATTGGAAGCCCTTATTTAAGAAATTAAGGGCGAAATACATAATAGGCAGGGCAAGGCAAGTTTATTTGAAGAGCACAATTCATAAACAAGGCAATTCAAAGTGCTTCACACAACAGGAAAAAATGCATTCAAGTCACAAAGACATGACAGAAATAACAAAACCTTAATTTAAAGAAATTAAAAGGTGCCATTTTCAGGCTATCTGTAGTTTAAGACATAAAAGAGAAGAGAGCAAAGAAAATAATTTCAGTCATATGCACAGCCAAACAAACCAGTTTTAGCTTAGATTTGAACATTGCCAGAGTAGAGGCCTGTCTCACATCCTCAGGAAGACTGTTCCAGATGTTAGCTGCATAAAACTGAAACGCAGATTCCCCATGTTTAGTCCTGACTCTGGCACCAGCAGGAGGCCGGTCCCTGAGGTCCTCAGAGTCCAAGATGGTTCATATGGCACTAACATGTCCGAGATGTACTTTGGTGCTAGGCCATGGAGAGACTTGTAAACGAGCAGAGCTGCTTTGAAGTCTATTCTCTGAGCCACAGGGAGCCAGTGCAGAGACCTGAGCACAGGACTAATGTGATCGTACTTCCTGGTTCTAGTCAGGACTGGGGCAGCAGTGTTCTGGATGTACTGCAGCTGTTTTACAGCTCGTTTGGAGAGGCCAAGTGAGCAGGCCGTTACAGTAGTCTAATCTACTAGAGACAAACGCATGGATAAGTCTCTCTAAGTCTGGTTTAGACACTATACTTTTTTATTTTGGCTATGTTTTTTTAGATGGTAAAAGGCTACTGATGTTATTGATTTGACGTGGCTGTTGGGTGGGAGTCCTTGCCCCAAGTGGAGGAGTTCAAGTATCTCGGGGTCTTGTTCACAAGTGAGGGAAGGATGGAGCATGAGATTGACAGCTGGTTCGGTGCATCGGACTGTTGTGGTAAAGAAAGAGCTGAGTCGAAAGACAAAGCTCTCGATTTTCTGGTCAATCTACGTTCCTACCCTCACCTATGGTCATGAGCTTTGGGTAGTGACCGAAAGGACAAGGTCGCGGATACAAGCGGTCGAAATGAGTTTCCTCCGCAGGGTGGCTGGGCGCTCCCTTAGAGATAGGGTGAGGAGCTCAGTCACACGGGAGGAGCTCGGAGTAGAGCCGCTGCTCCTCCACGTCGAGAGGAGCCAGCTGAGGTGGCTCGGGCATCTATTACGGATGCCTCCTGGACGCCTCCTCTGGAGGTGTTTCGAGCATGTCCCACCGGGAGGAGGCCCCGGGGAAGACCCAGGTCACGCTGAAGGGACTATGTCTCTCGGCTGGCCTGGGAACGCCTCAGGATCGTCCCGGAGGAGTTGGAGGAAGTGTCTGGGGATAAGGAAGTCTGGGAGTCCCTGCTTAGACTGCTGCCCCCGCGACCCGGCCCCGGATAAAGCGGAAGAAGATGGATGGGTGGATGTTAAAATTCAAGTCTGAGTCCATTATTACCCCAGATTTCTAACTTGATTTGTAGGTTTTAGAGCGAGACTCTGGAGGTGACTGCTAACACTTTCTCTTTGTTTCTGTGGGCCAAAGACGATGATTTCAGTCTTGTCTGAGTTCAGCCGGAGAAAGTTGATTTGCGTCCACACACTGATCTGTTGATGCAGTGACAGAGTGAATCCACTGGTTCATATTCACCTGCCGTCAGTGAAACATAGATCTGAATGTCATCTGCATAATTGTGATAGGACACATTCTCGCTGCGTATCAACTGACCTAAGGGCAGCATGTAGAGGTTGAATAGAAGGGGTCCCAGGATTGACCCTTGGGGCACCCACAGGTCAGGGTTATCTGGTCTGAGACACAGTTACCAATGTCAACAAAGTACTTCCTGTCTTTGCCAGATAGGACTTTAACCAGTTTAGCGCAGTGCCAGTGATGCCCACCCAGTCCTCTAGTCTCTGTAAGAGGGTCCCATGATCGACAGTGTCAAAAGCAGCACTCAGATCTAACAGAATTAAGACTGAGGCTTTGCCCGCGTCAGTGTTCAGGTGGATGTGATTTGTCACCTTGACAAGAGCAGTCTCTGTGCTGTGAAGGGAGAATTTGGACCTAACAACGGGCCAATGCCAGATGTGAAACAATGGAATATGCTGAGAGAAGTACTCAGAATTACAGAAGACAATTGTAAAACTGCTATAGACAAATTGATCATTTTGGGAAATAAAAAGGCGACAGTAGCTGCTCAGAAACAGGTCAAAACTGTGAATGAGGATATGAGGGATTTCAATTAGAATTTTATGTTGTTTGAGAAGGCAAAAAGGAACACGCAGAAAGAAGGACGTAAGCCCTACAGTACTAAGACAACCAATGAAGATAGAAAAGATCTTGTAGATCTACAGAGTAGAAATTAGACAGAAATAGGGTCAGAGTCAGGAGGGAGGAGCCTCAACACAGGCCCACGCAAAAGGGAACAACCCCATTCTCACAACTCCCCCTCCAAATGAGCTCATGTCCGAGGTAAATTCCAAACCTTACGCAGGAATACGTGCAACACTGAGAAACATGAATACTTCTACAACACCTCTTCATGAATACACACAAATGCCAGTGCGGACGATACCACCTATAGATATAAAGATCACATACACAGATGAACTGCCTGGAGAAACAGTCTGCCTGGAGAAACGGTCTCAAGTCCAGATGAACGGTTCTTCATCAGCCTCGAAGAAGCCACTGTCTATCTGCAAATTGAGGCGCGTCCGGAGTCGGATCTCTCCTTCACTGTGGAACTCCTACAGGTTTCTATTTTTTCCCAAAGAGGTTTGGTAGTTTTTCCTGGCCGAGAAGGAGGGTCTAAGGACAGGGGAGCTTGGGACATTTGTCTAAGGACACAGGAGGCTGGGACATTTCCAAGTCCCTATGAACATTGTTTATTCTGTTTTTATTCTGTTTTTTCCACTGTAGCCCCTCGAGGCAACTACTGTTGTGTTTTTGGGCGTTACAAAAATAAATTGAATTGAATTGAATTGATTTGAATGAAACTTTTGAGCTCTACCATCTTTTCTCTATCTCCAAAGGGGAAGGAAAAATGTATTTCAATACTCCTGCAGCCTCACATCATATTCCAGACAATTGATGGTGCCAGTATTTCTGACTTTGACATGACTGTGTGCAACTCATGACAGAACAAGACGCATTGTTCTCTAATGTGAGACCTAAATCATTAGAGATGGACATTACATGCTTCACTGACGGCCACTCTCATCTGGCATCTGATGGAAAAACCATGGCCAGTTATGCTGTTGTTTCACACTATCGGACGACTGAGGGAGAAGGTGAACATTTACTCTGATTCTGCTTATGCAGTACGAGCTTGTTTAACGGATCTAAAATGTTGGATTATTTCTGACTTTAAAAATTGTAAGGGGGAACCTATCAAACACCAGGAACAAATTGAGCGATTGAATGAAACATTGAAATTACCAAAAATGGTTGCAATCCTGAAATGTCCAGGACAAAAATCAGGAAAATGAATTGCAGATGGTAACAATATGGTGTACGAAGCACGTAAATTGACTGCAGGATATGTCCCCACATCTAAAATGAAAACTAAATTACAAGCTCCATTAGTTTCAGCAGATAGATTAATACTTACATTGATTTGGACTCTCCAAAATGAATGCAGGTGCACCAGAATGAAATTTACGGATCGAAAACTGATTTACTCTGTAGTACTGCTAAGGCAATCACAGACATGGCTGTTAAACTCCGTTGTGAATCACACACATCTGGTTCAAAATTGTTCCTAAAATTGACCGGCACCTTTTTTCATCTAGCTATGAGGGACATTTGTAAATACATAGTTCACCAATGTGATATTATTCAAGAAAAAACATTAAATTAGGCTTGGGCGCTTTTCCAGTTCCTCAATAACCCTTCCAGGAATGGGTGATTGATTTTGTAGACATGGGAGCAAATAACAGGACAAACAGGAAACGCTATATGCTAACTATGATCTGTCCCTTATCAAAATGGGTAGGAGCCTACCCTTGTCAACAGCCAACTTCTGACTTTGTGATTGATGTTCTGCTTAAAGAAATTGTTCCAAGAGTTGGGGTTCCACAATCTATTCGATCTGATAATGGGACTCACTTCACTGCAGCTTCTCTCTTGGAGGTTGAAACTGCACTGGGCATTACACGAAAGCTTGGTTCCACTTATCACCCACAATCACAAGGGCTTATTGAAAGAGCAAATAAAAATCTTAAGGAAAAATTGGCCAAACTCACTGCAGATTCAAACAATACCACACATCAAGGCAAACCCTTATCGTGGATTGCTGCGCTTCCCATTGCTCTGTTGGACCTCAGAAACACTCCATGCGAGTCATTGGCTGTTACGCCGCATGAATTTACAACAAGTCGTAAAATGCCCCAGCATTTACACAATTCACTAACCCGATTGAGTCTATCACAAATGAAAAATGTGTAAATACTGTTACAAAGGACCTTGAACTGTTGAGTCACAACTAGATGTGAAACTAGACGTAAAACTTGTATATTTTGTAAATAGAAAACTTCAAGATGTTTTTCAAAAAACTGCAAAATCAGAATTGTAATGATCCTAACTTTGATGATGGCAATAATTCCGGTAGGAGCAGGACATATGGATAAGGGCAAGATCCATGTCTTAAGATGTATGGAGGTGTGGAGTTAAACTACGCATTGTATGAAGAAACATCTTCTGACATCGATCTTTGTGAAGAAATTAAATGCGGACCATACCCTTTTGATTGGAAAAAATACGACATATATTTGTGTAATCCATCAACTGTAGCAAGACGTTACTAACGATCTACACCGTGCAGATCCTGGGGGAATGTTACTAACGAACTAGATTGTGCAAATCGTGCAAATTGTGTGGGCATATACTCATCCAACTTTAGGAGAACAATATAGTGGACCAGGAGAAGCTTTTAAATTAACTTTAATTAAATCCAGAATAGGCCGTTTTGGCAGTAAAGTGAATCCGTTAGTGCTTACATTAAACCATTTGAGTTGGAATCCAATACATCTGGGAAAGCCACTGTAGTTCTAGGAGTAGAACATTCAGGTGTAGACACTGTGGGATTAATAAAGATATATTTCCTTATACCGCAGCAATTTCTCGTACCTACTGGATCAAGTCAACTTAAACCTCAGAATGCAAGGCCAAAAGTGTTGAATAAAAATAAATGTATCTAATCAAAGACTACCAATTGAAACAGGATTTGTAGAGAGCAATGTGTAGATGGACATGACAGTGCAAAAAGCAACCCAATTAGGCCAAACCAACTGTATAATATGTCAAACTATGATATGCCCTGCTTATTTGAAGTTAGGACTAAAGATAGCCACAGTAAATATTGTATGGGCTGGGACAAGATTTTCCCTGTGACTAAATCAAATGTGATACCACCTATATATTTGACCCAAACACATTTAAATGTATTACTAAATGTTGACTCTAAACCAACAGAGGATGACCATTATGATTTAGACCACTTATCCGCATGTAAGACCACACTAAATCTGACTGGTGATAATATTGTTTCTAAATTTAAGAGCTGATGTCTGGTGGTATTGTGGACAAAGTACTTCACATGATACGTTGCCTGCCAGGTGGTCAGGTGCATGTGCTCTTGTTTCTCTGTTGTATCCTGTCGTGAGTCTTCCAGATACGCTGGAAGCAACAAATGTGTTACACTAAACGCATGTACTATGAAGGGCTTATCAATAGCCTAATATTTAAACAAATCTACAGATATGTTATGATCGAGCAGGGGTCTCCAATTATATTTTCCAGGGGGCCAGATTTTTCGAAGGGCTAAGGTCTGGGGGCCGTACTACAAAATCCCACCACAATTAAATGTTTGATCTCTATAAAGTCCAAAGCAGGTCTGAAGCAGGACTAAAGCAGGAAAAAAGCAGGACTAAAACAGGACTAAAACAGGCCTAAAACAGGACTAAAACAGGTCCAAAGCAGGACTAAAGCAGGATTAAAACAGAACTAAAACAGGACTAAAACAGGACTAAAACAGGTCCAAAGCAGGACTAAAGCAGGATTAAAACAGAACTAAAGCAGGACTAAAGCAGGAATATTTTATAATGAATGTCATTAGAACATTTGGTTTAAATTATATCATAACACAGTAGCCTACAGTAGCTGCCCAAAAAAAAGCTCACTTTGCAGTTAGTTCATAAGAACAAACGCAGTCACTTGGCCACATATGCAGCGTAATGAAATGGACAACATGAAAGCACTAAACTGGTGACAACGGATTTGCATCTGAGAAATAATGTATTTTTATCTTTCCTTCGCCTCCAGAGTCACGTTAAGCTCTAAAATGATGTGTGTTTTATTACAATCGACACATATTCACAGGGAAATTAGCTTATGAATTTAGACGAGCCTAAAGCAAAAGGGCATATGTCCCGGGATGAGATCGCGGTCCACCTTTCATAACCCGACCCGTGAAACAATCTGCGCATCACGCACAGCGGTCTGACATACCGTGCAATCACTCAGACCTTTCAACGAAGAAGCCCGGAAAACACGTTGTCCTCCGGTGCCACGGCGTAATGTTCCTCGTTAACGAGCAGACTTCCAAACACGCGGAGCACACGGTCTTTACGCATGTTACATTTACATCAAATCTTCAATGAAGCTGTTATTTATTGTGTCTGCAGCATGACACACTTGTGCTTTGACAGAGCAGTGTTTCAGAGGAACCGGGGTTCTCTGCCCGGCCAAGACCAGTGGCAGAGCGCCGGAGAGTGTGGCGGGTGTGCGCCGCGGGCCAGACAGAATTGCTTTGGGGTCCTGCAAGCGGGGGCCGCCTTTCGGAGACCTCTGTGATAGTCTGATTCACTAGCGAGGACCACCCCACAACAATGGAATATGAGAGAATGTGTATTGATGATAGTGATGATGACAATGATGGATCGATGATGGATCGATGATGGATCGATGATGGATCGATTAGAGTTGGTTGGCTAGAGACTCAGGATGGGGTCTCCGTCTCAGGTAACCAGCCCAGCCAATTCAGAACCACCCCCCTTCCTTATATGATGATGCATTAATGTGATGATGATAGAGTCATGGAGTGGGAGGGTCGGGTCAAGAGAGTAGAGACAGAGATGCTGGGATAAGCCTGTATAAATAGCTTCTGGGTAATTAGAGGTGTGGTTAAAGAGTGGAGGCATGGTTGAGGGAGGAGGAGTAGGAGGTTGAGGTGTGGTCCACCTCCTGAACCTCAGTCAATGATTAACACTAGGACTACCAGGATTTTAGAACTACTAGAACTCCAAAGCCATCAATTTGACCGTTGCACTCTGGCGATGACGCAGTCAAAAGAATGATTCTTCTAACACGCTAAAAATTGGTCTATTAGCTCCTTTAATGATTATTATCATTATTCAGAGTGCCAAAGTTGACCAGCCTCAGCGGAGGAATGAGGAAGAGGAGGAGGAGGAAGAGGAGGAGGTTTGTTTTCCTTAGCAAAGCCGTTGTTAGAGAATATATGCATATTCATTCATTGATCTGGACCCATCTTCATAAAAAAAAAGCCAGCCAAATACGATTATAACACAAGATTCATAAATACCTTGAATATTGTCGCTGTTGCCAAGAATATGTCGCTCACGTGCGCCGATGTTACCGGGGCAGCTGAAGCAACAGGCGCTTAGTTTATTGATCTTGACAGCTGAAAATGCCATTAAGTTTGTCATAAATATTGTGAACATTTACAATAGATCTACTGCCAGGGAGATTTTACCGGCTTCTTTATGCGGGGGCTTGTTCTTCGTCCTCCGAATCACTTCTTGGTTCGGCTGAGCTGCTCAATACCCACGAGTCCTCGAGTCTGATCACCTTCACCTCCCGAATGAAACCTCATCAATGTTTTGAAGCATTGCCAGGGCCTCTTGTACGGATAATCGCGTCAAATCCATTATACCTTTAGCTTTGCTGTGAGAGACACTAAAGGTGACGCAACGCTCGCGCTGCACTGTCATCCGCAGCGAAAAATTACAATGTTATTAATAGAGCCGTCAAATTGACGGGCGTGGGAGTTAGAGGTAGAATTACTCAGAACTCGTTTTAACGTTTTTATTTCAGTTGATTTACAAGGTACAGAAAAAGTCAAGAGCCCATGAATCTGAAAGAGCAACTTAACCAGAGTAATTAGACTTACAATTCTGAAAACCGTCAAATTAACGGCCTTGGGGGTTCTAGTGTTAACGATCATTAACCACATTTCAGTAGCAAGGACCACGCCACAACAATGGAATATGAGAGAATGTTTATTGATAATAGTGATGATGACGTTGATGGATCGATGATGGATCGATGATGGATCGATGATGGATCAATGATGGATCAAGGATGAATCGATGATGGATCGATTAGAGTTGGCTGGGTAGAGACTCAGGATGGGGTCTCTGGTTCAGACAATTAGCCCAGCTGATTCAGATCCCCCAAAGATTATTTAAAATGAGCAAGGATGATCTGGATCTCAACCTAATAGCCTAGCTGAAAATTATATTAACTGTGTGGCACGAGAGAAGAGTAGCTGGATGGAATCTAGAAGGCATCTGCCCACTACTGGAGAAGAGATTTAATACCGGTGCAGTTGATAGAGGTTTGAAAGAGTTAGGTGATGAATTTGGAAGATACGGAGAGCAGGTAATTGCGATAGAGTTGGCGGAGCGGTAATACAGTCTCGAGTTAAATAGGTGGCGTAAAGACAATGTGTTCTTGGGTAAAATCTGTTGACAAGATGGGTAGCCGATCGAAGTGCATGGGTATGATTAAGGTGCGAGAGTGATGGAGATGAAGTTTGGATGAGCAATTTTTAAAACAGTGTGGAGTACAAGGTGGAGTCGCCTTGCTCAGGAGTAGAGAGAAAGATTGAGGAGAGCGGAATACTTACATGGAGATAGGAGTTGACGAACTGCAGATAGTAATGAAGTCGCTATGAGCGATGGATGAGGGAACTTAATGAAGAGCTGAATAAGATTGAGAATGAGTGGGATGAAAGATAGATGCGAGGGTAGTCTGATCTAAGATAGTTACATAACCACCTTGAGGTGGTCCTGTGATTAGCCTGTTCTATGTCATATGTGCTAAAAGCAAAGGCTACATGCATGCTCTTACAACCACAGTTACGTTAGGTTACTTGGATTTCAGCTGTAGCTGTAGCAGTAGCTGTAGACTAGAGGGATGAAGGGATGAAGGGATGAAGGAATGCATGTGTGCGGGGGTTGAATGTACTGCAAAGAGGAGGCTACATGCCTACTCTTGCAACCACGATTACGTTTGGTAACTTGGATTTGAGCTGTAGCTGTAGCAGTAGGTGTAGAGAAGGGATGAAGGAATGAATGTGTGTGGGGGTTGAGTGCATTGAAAGAAGGGGATGAGAGAAATGATGAGATGGGAAAGATTGAGAACAGAGGGAGCAGAAACGGGGGTTATACAACCTGACTCTCGCCACTAGGGGGAGCTGAGAGGTCGGGCTGCGGGCCCGTGGAGTAATAATGACATCATCAGCTGCACACGCTCTGTACAGGGAACCAGGAAGTGTGGAGGCTGACGACAAGCGGATATTTATCATCATGTGGAGGCGGCGCACAGGAGCGCCGCGGGGAGCGGTGCCTTGGCAGGAACTATGGGGTGAGCTGAGGCCGCGCTGCGGCCGGTTGACTGAGGATGAGAAGAGCGAGAAGGAGACCACGTGGGTCCCGTTGCCTATGGAGTAGAGGTCGGTGTGTGTGTGTGTGTGTGTGTGTGTGTGAATGTGTGTAGACACCCCGAAGGTAAAGTGGGCCGCATTTTACGAGGCGATGGTAATGTGGCCCGCACGAGAAAAAGCTATTGAGCTTTTTTTCTGATGTAGAAAAAGATTCAGTTGTAGTCATGTGGACTCTGTTTTAGAAAAAAACTATACGTTTTGACTATCATCCAAGAGTCATTCTCAATCAGTGAAACAAGTCTGAGAACTCCTGTTTTTATCCTACTCTGTGAAAGCCCTGCCCACAGGGCGGGACCTCCTGATAATGGCCCATTGAAACTTAACTGGGATGGGCCTATTGTTCCCTGACTTTTGGCTCCCTCACCTTGAGTACCTGATTAGCATCAGCATCAGCATGGACGAATGAGGAATTACACCGCACACATTTTTTCTGGTAATCGGAAAAAGCATGACAGTGCTTTTCCAGTTTAGGGACTAAACAAAACAGAGAGAGTGAAATCAAAGTTTGAAAAATAAAGTACGTATTCATGTAATGCTTTATTATTTATTTAACGTTATTTGTTATATAGTGTAAAAAATCGAAAGTTGCCTATTTTACTTTCACTGTATGGACATTTTAAAAAAAGAACCTTGTTGAAAAATGTGTGACTATTCATTTATGTGTCATATTTTTATTCAAGTGTAAAGGATGTATCAATACTGCAATAATAAAAAAATCAAATAATCATACATTTTTTTCATAATTTCTTGTATGGCAAATCCTATGTCTAACCTAACGTCAGCATTTTGGACAACACAACTGTTTTGAAGATTATCCATAATATCTTATGCTCAAGAGGTGTGTGAGATCCTACACCGTGGATACTATCTCTCAGTCATGGCCCTCTTCTGAGATCCTGTGCCGTTACACAGTCCCGTGAGGGGATCCCTATTCGTTCAGTACTGTAGGAATCTTTCATACTTCATCCTATTATTGACACTCCCAGCCTTGCTCATAAGTCGTTATTCCATGGCTTATATATCGGGTCATGAATTTCTTTAGCAAAATCTCTTATTCTACTATCAACTTCACCATTTTTGAAGTGTAGCTTATGCTCAAAATATCTGGTACAGAAAGCCTCTCAAATGTATGGAGCCTTATAATACAAGAAGTGTAACATGATATGCATATCTGGCATTATTTTTACGGAAAGGGTCATACACAATACTATCTACAAAACGCCTTCGGGAATCAAGAGTATGTGAGGCGTGACTAGGTCCTGGGCTTACTCGTTGGAGCTCTTTTACGGCACTAAATTGGAGTTAATGTGTTCATTCAACCGTAGGTGGATTATTGCGTTATCGGAGTTAATCTATCTATCCAATTAGCGCACCGACGAGCTTAAATCAATGTCTGTACGCAGACTAGCTATTAATCCCCGATGCGCTTCTTATATACTTGAATTCGTTTCGAAAACTGATTCTTTTGAGTTCTTGCCACATGGGAGCTTTACCACCCAATCTAGGGGGCAAGGCAGTCACTAGGAGAGTGCAGAAGCAAGGTGGAAAGGGGTGAAATAAAGCGGTCATACTTGACAATTGTATCGAAAAGATCTACTCGTTTGACGCTGCATCGATTTACCACTGGCCGCCCCTTACACAGAGCCACCAAATGAAGCGCTGGGACCGCAAGTCCATACTAGGTCGAAGTCGGCGAGAAGCACGGCTCTGGTAGCAGAAGGCGTGAAATATAGGCGTCAGTAAACACATTAGTACTCGGGAAAGAGCAGGGTGCTAACCAGAGTTTTATGTATGCGCTGTGGAAGACTCTTTGCAGGGTGGCATTCCTTGAACTCGACAGCGAGGAAAACTTGAATTAATTATGGCACTGTGGTGTCGTAATCGTCATTTGCAGAAATTCCTCGCCCCGGGTCATTGGTGGTTTCAGTTTTCTTCCGTTTGTTTCATCTCGCCAATAAAAAGACTCGTTTTGCATTGAAACTTCTCAAGTCTGGATTTTGGTTATTCTTCAAAAAGAGTTTTCTTTTCTTCAGTATGTGAGAACTAACACTGCAGATCTTTTCTCACTGGTCCCCTTGGCAAGGCAAGGCAAGTTCATTTGTAGAGCACAATTCATACACAAGGCAATTCAAAGGGCTTCACACAACAGGCAAAACATAATAAAAATCACAAAGACATGACGGAAAGATTGCAAAGAAAATCCTTTCAGTCATATGCATGGCCAAACAAAACTATTTTTAGCTCAAATTTGAACATGGCCAGAGTAGACCTCTAGGCCTGGCCGGTCTCCCATCTTCAAGAAAACTGTTCCAGTCTTTAGCTACATACAAACGCAGTTTCAAACATTTTTAAGTATGACTTAAGTTAACCAGGGATTTTAAGAAAATTTGTACAGTTTTAACAACATGACGAGACAGCTTCATATCCGGGAGAAGAAGGGAATCAAACTCTTGTGAATGCTGTCGAAATACATGAGCTACAAATACGGAGATTCACTTTTGAATCTGAAAAAGGACTCCATAATACAATTCCAGAGTCAGTCATCCAGTGGTTCACAAATAGCAAGGACAACAACCCCAGCTACGACGCAGAGGGTTTATCGACATACGAGAAAGTTGAACAACACGAATGTACCGAAATGTATGTGGTTTGGGGGCTTCTGTAGGCTCCACCCGCTCGCTGGGGTTCGGAACCCACTTACCCAAAAGAAAAGCTTAACCTAGGCAGTGCCAATTGGCGGAATGGAGGTCGCGGAGGTTATGGTGGGTGTAGACCTTGAAGGCCATGGAGGACCTGTGTTCTATGATTTAATGAGGCAGTCAGCAACTCCTTGACTGGAGGCAGATGCAGCAGTGCAGATGATTTGATTTTATGTTTTTAACTGAAACATGGCTTGACAAAAACACAGGGAATGTCGTTCTAATTAGAATTAGAATCTGAAACACGAGAAAAAACAAAAAGGTTGGAGAGTGTAATGTGCAGTTTTTAAGAGAAAATAGTTACGAACAGGGTTGATCTTTCCTTTGGGGTGTTTTCATCATTTTATTATGTATCCTTTAAAATTGAGCTAAAAACAGTCCCCATCCATACTTTTCAGTATGTATCATAGACTTTGATGGTTTTGTCATTACAGGTGGTTTCAATGTTCATGTTGATGTTCAGAAACACTAAAGAGCTTGATGCTGTCCTTGAAACCTTTGGTCTTACTAAGGATTTGAGTGGCTCCACCCACAGCAGAGGGCACACTCAGATGATATCCCGACAGCAGAAATTAAGATAAGATCACCTTTATTTGTCCCACAATGGGGAAATTCGAGTGTTTGCAACACAGATTGGGTTACAGAAACAGATTAGGCATAAGTATAGTATAATAAAAACAGATAACTTAGAAAAAAACAAAACTCTTATCTTAAAAATATATAACACTCTTTACATTTATTGTCTATTTCTATTGACAGCTGTCATATGGACAGAAAATATTGTACGGGGATGATTGACATGATGTCACAGTATTGCACAGGATTATGAAAGCTGACAGTGTTTGTTGTAAAGTCTGACAGCAGTAGGAAGGAAAGACCTGCGAAACCTCTCCTTCACACAGCGAGGGTGGCTCAGTCCGTCACTGAAGCTGCTCATAGCAGATAGAGTGTCCTGCAGGGGATGAGACTCATGGTCCTGCATAGACGTGAGTTTAGCCAGGACACTTCTGCCCCCTACCTCTTGCACCGAGTCCAGGGCACAGCCCAGGACGGAGCTGGACTGGCCTCTTGATGACTTTGTCCAGCTTGCAGCTTCCTCTCCCTCTCTGTGATGCTGCTGCGGACCCTCCAGCAGACCACAGCGTACAGGAGGGATGATGCCACCACCGAGTCGCAAAAGGTCCTCAGGAGTGGCCCTGTCACTCCAAAGGACCGGAGTCTCCTCAGGAGGTAGAGCCGACTCTAGCTCTTCCTGTACAGTGCATCTGTGTGTGAGTTCAGTCCAGAGTGGTTCAGAATGAACACCAGCGGTCTAATGAAGTAGGCAATTCTGATGAACATCCCGGACTGTCAGTGTGCTGGGGAGGTACACTCTCGAGTGGCTGTCTCCCTGTCCCTGGATGTTCACTGGTGAGGGGGCAGCAAGAGTGGCGTCTGCGGAAGTCTACCACCATCTCCTTGGTCTTCCCCGCGGTGATGTTTCTGAGGAGGTTTGTCTCCCTCAGGAGCCACAGCGGCTGGATGGTGTTGAAGGCGCTGGAGAGATCTAAAAAAAATAGAATCCTCACAGTGCTGCCAGGCTTCTCCAAGTGAGAAAGAGAGGTGGGGGATGCAGGGAGATGATGGCGTCCTCCACTACGATACCAGGCTGGTATGCAAACTGCAGCGGATCCATGGCTGAGCTCACGGTAGAGCGGACATGGTCCAGGACCAGCCGCTCCAGTGTCTTCATCAGATGGGACGTGAGAGCCACTGGCCTCATACTGTTGAGGTCTTTGGCGCGCAGCATCTTGGGAACTGGTACCACACAGGAGGTCTTCTAATATTCTAATGGGGGGCTAATATTTCAAACGGCAATGTAAATACAATGTGGTCGATGTTGCTCTGTCTGCTCTGTGTCTTCTTTGACCTGTCTGTTTCTTTCAAACCACTGGCTGCTCCCGCAGTTGTTCAGAGGAGACACACAAAAAATAAATGACTGCACAGGAGCACTGTTTATGGAAAGGATACATTTTCAAAAATGTCTCATGTTCTAATGTAAATGATTTGCTTTGATGATTGCCCCTATAAAGGCTAAAATGATTAAAAATAAGCAGAAGGCACCATGGAGAAATGATGATTCGGTCAGGGCACAGAAAAGGGAGTGCCGCTGGGCGGAACGCAAATGGCGCAAGTTAAAGCTCCAGGTTCAAAACGAGATTTACAGAAAAGTTGTACATGTACAACCTCATTTTATGTAGAACTAGGGAAGGATATTTTTTTGAAATAATTGGAAGCTGCAGTAACAATTTGCGTGTTCTGTTTGCCACAGTAAACAGATTGACAAATCTTCCTGCTCAGCTGCCGTTTGAACTAATTTTCACATCTATGTGTAATGACTTTGCATTTTTCTTTAATGACAAAGTTCAGGGCATTAAAACTGCTATCACTTCCACAAGTCAAATAATAGCCCTAAAACCACCTGGACACTTGGAGCTGACTCTCTTTGAACTTGTACCTGACAAAACTGTCCAGGAGATCATCACCAATCTGAGTTCATCCACATGCTGACCACCTGATTTCTTTTCTTAAATTTTTTGGCCCGCGGGCTTTATTAGACAGGAAAGGACAGTGTAAAATGGGGCTGAGAGAGAAGGCAGGACATGGGGTAAACTGTCAGGATTCAAACTCATGACACTGCGGCCGGCTGTCCTTGGAGCCTGGCATACGTGTGCTTGTCTTAACCACTCGACCACCGGGCAGCACTACTGCCCAACAGATTTCAAACGTCTCCGTCGCCGTTGTCCAGCTACAACTACAGGTGTGTGGCATATGTAAGCCCTCTAACAGTTATCCAGCTGTATATTTAGTAGTGACCGTATCGTCTCTTATAGATCTGAGCTATGGAGCAAGTGTGCACTGTCGCAGCCTTGCCTTGCAAGGTCAAATCCTGACATGAACTGTTTGTGAAACGAACGTCCATCGGTGAACTGTGCTTAACTTATTCCAACTTTAATGTCCATTTAGAAACTGTTTTATGAATAATGTATAAATAAACATCTGTACTTGTGCTAACTTATGGAATCAAGTCTCTGCCTATCAGCAACAAACCTACGTGCCTTTATATTTAACTGGTCCTGGGCCAACTCCCAGGTGGAGTTGTTGGTATTTATTTACATGTGATAGTTTATCTGGTTTAACTATTATGGACAACCGGAGCTTTGCTAAACGACCCTCGGAATACCACACTAGCAATGCTTTAGCTGTCAATGCCTCGGACGCTTTCAGTCCAGACTGAGACAGCAACCTGTCCAGGTCCGCTCAGACCCGCTGAGGGCTGCTCGCTCAGACCCGCTGAGGGCCGATCGGCTCCGGCTCCGCTCAGACCCCCTGAGGGGTGCTCGGCTGAGCCCCGTCAGCTCTGAAGAAGAGGGAAAACGGGTAATCCAAGCTCAAATGTCCACTCTGTTTCACAGCTAGATCTGTCATTATAGCAGCAGTCACAGGCCATGGTTACTTCCACCAGGAGCATCAGCCCAATCCCCCGATAGAGCCTGCCTCGGCACACACACCCTGCGACCCCCCTAAACCTCAAGAAACTGCCCACAGGGGAGCACTTTTAAAATTTTGCTTGAGGGCGGAGAAAGCTCTGCCACAGGTGTTTAGTTTGCCTTTAAATTGTCTGTCACATAAAAACACTGCACACAAATAAAAACCCTCATTGTCACTATAGCTGCAGTCACAGACAAATCAAATGTATTTAATTAGAGAACTACAGGTCAAGTTAGTTTGGTAAATTTCAGTCCAAATATTATTCAAGTAATTAATAATTTAAAATAGGCCAAAGGAAATGGCAACTTAAATGGGTGTAACTAATAATAAGTTAAATACTCATTTAGAGAAAGGAAAATACTTTTAAAAAAAATTAAGAAACAAATTTACTTATCTTTTGCCCTATGGGAGGAGAAACAAATTTATTTCGTTTGTTTGCTTTTTTAAAGAAAAAAAAAAGTTATTACAATTATGTGATTAATCGTGATTATTATGTTCTATAAATGAGCAGCCCTTGATGAAGGTTTGTGATGCCTCAAATGAAGACCAAGAGAGACTTTACGTCCTCTGTCCCATGTAGCATTCAGCTGCTGAGTAAACTCTAACCCTATTACTCTGCTTTGACACAGACTGTATTTTAGTGTCACCTATCTGTGTTCTTCAGCGGTCTATATTGTTTTCCTTTACCTTGTGACAAATTCCCCTTGGGGCATTCATTCAAACCTAAGAGCTGGAGTAAATCTGTTTTTTATACTGATAGTGTTCATGGACCATGACATGGACTCACTTCAATTAACATGAACCAAACTGAACAAGGGCATGAAATGACCATCTTTCTTTATTTTTTTCAGCTAATGTTAGGTAAAATCCACTTTGTAATAAAGAGAAATTAGAACAAAACTTTTACTTGTATATTTGTTTATTTCATATTAAGAATAATCATCTGCTGTTTGCAAATGGTCATGAGCAAAACTGATTTGATTTGAACATGTTTATATTGTTATAATCAATTTGTCATTAATATATCAAAAGAGTAATACATTCCACTCTGATTACCAAATAAAAACTAAATAAATGAAGAAAAATGACAATGAAGAAATAATATAGATACAGTTTCAGTTTACATTTCACTGCTGATATGAAGTCCTAAACAGGCTCATTCATGTGACATTTGGAGCTCTATTGGAAGTCTTTGGCATCTTTGCTCTGTAACGTCTGTATTTTCTGTGTTACTACATGTTGTACATTTCCTCCAAACTTTCAATGGCTTCCTCTTTGCTGTACTTTCTCCACTCTCTGGGGATTTCTCCTCTACCCTGGAATTTCAACATGTGGTGAGCTTCTAATTCTTTTTGAAAATGATAAACAAACCATTTCCAGTAGACCAGCATTGATCCATTGGGAGTGATTAGCCATTCAGCATATTTCCTCCAGCAGTTTGGTATCGTTTACAGGGAAATATATACTTTTGTCGGAATTCGGATAAAATATTTGATCACTGGTAACCAATGTTGTACAAAAGTCTTTAACAAGCTCCACTGAGTTTATTTTGTGGACTCCTATAATCCCTGCAGGCCGATGGTAGGGCACACAGTGTTTGTCTGGACTGTGACCTTTGACTGTGTTGGTGCAAACAGCTGAACAGAAGGGACATGTTTCCCAGCAGCAGTTACACAGCTGATCAATCAGCATCTGGTCTGGCTTCATCCTGGCTTCATTTATCTCTGTCGGTGGGAGTTTTTTCAGATCTCTGATGATTGGGACAAGGCCTTTCTCTATGGCATCTTTAAGAAAGTCAAACCTGTTAACGTCACTGAAATTTTTTGATGAAACTGAAACAGCAGTGAGCTTCTCTTTGATCAAGTTGTCAAACTCCTGAAGCCAGATCGTCACGTCTCGTTTCTGCACCTTTTCTGTTGCCTTGTATAAAGCTTCATTCACAAACTTTCCTAGATCTTCAACATTTTGTTTTATCAGTTGAGGGACATTTCCCTTCCCCATTATATATAATCACATACTTTTTTATGGATAAATGTCTCAATATGACTTTGTGGCTGATAGATGTAAGGAGATGTACCTTTTCAAAGTCTTCTTTCTCTGCCAGTGACTTTAACACGTGCTTCTCTAAGTTGAGTCTACTTTCATTGAAACCTGGATAATTTTCCCTTCATGTGTCCAGCGACATCAATGGCAGTTCTGTTGCGCACAGCCTCAGTCATGGAGGCCTTGAGTTTCTCACAGATCACTTCAGCCAGAACAACAGCTGAAGAGCTTCCTCTGCAGAAGCTGCTGAAGACACTGTAGTACTCGTTTCTCTTACTCTCCAAATATGTGCGAGCGTCATTGTGTTTTATATACTGAGCATGTGACTTTGAAATCCAGCCCTCTGCACAGTCAAAACACATACAGAATCAGATCAACTGTAAACTCCTTTTTCAAGGAGCATTGACAGTTTAGATTCAAAATCTGCCACTCTTTCCTTTACATGTGATGCCACTTCATACAGGTAAGAGGAGTTGTAGCCTCTTGTTTCCACAGGTTTGCTTTTTATCAGCTGTAAAGCCTCTTTTTCAACAGCTTGGATAAGATCTCGAATTCCCTTTTGATCTTCTTGTGGAAGAGGACTAACTGAAATATGTTCTTGATATGTTTTATGAAATCAGTTACAGCATTTTCCTGTTTTTAGGTTTTTCCTTTTTTTGTTTCTTTTTTTGACTCTGGCTTCCATAAGGAGAATACTCTCCATCTGTGGGCATTAGGAACTTTTTGTATGCTGCTGAGCTTTTTGAACTGTGGATTAAAGATGACTCAAAACCAAGCAGTTGGAGGACACTGAACACATCATTAGCGATGTTGGCATTCTCAATAGGCTTTGTGCCTTGGGTCAGTTCACTAACCCAGTCTTCCCAAACACTATTGAACTGTTTTTCTGAGTTCATCTTCATCCTTTGCTTTGTCCCTCAGTTTATGAGCAAGTTCTTTGCTTTTCTGGAGCAGTGTGTTCTCAAACATTGTTTTCTTCTCATCTAGTCTTTTACCTGCTTTCTTTTGTTCAATGACATCACTCAGTTTTCTTTGAAGTCCACGAACCAATTCATCACAAACATCTTCAATTTTGAGTTCAAAAGGATGTCTCCATTGAACTAACATTTCTTTGTCTTTGTCACCATCGAAGTATGCGTCAAAGTTATTTCTGATTTCATTGTATTTTTTATCAATTTCTCCATGAAGATAATTGAGATCAACCTGATCAACTGATCCATTCTCTATTCTGGTGTACAGCTGCTCTTCAATTCTCAGCATCTCCTGTCTCAGGCTCCAAGTCCAATTTGAGTACTGAACCTCAAGTTTTCTGTAAACTGCAATTTCAAGTGTGTTTCTGAAGCTGAACACAAAGTTTTCATTTAAAAGTGCATCCCACAAATCCTTTACTTTGGTTTTGAACTCAGAAAGAGTGACTCCAGAAGATTCAGCAGCTTTAGAGAGGATGAAGCTCCTCAGCTCCTGAACACTTTCACTGTATCCTGGATTGGGAGGAGCCATCGGGGGGACTTCCCTCCCACAGCTGAGCAAAGTATTTTACATCTTTTTTTACGTCAAAACTCAATGATGTCACTGAAACTTTCAGCATCACAAACTTCTTCCTTTGCAGCTAGTTGTACCATCTGGTCCAGTTTTTCTTGTAGTTTTCTTTTTCCATCCATGTTTTTCTCAGCAGCTCCAACATCTGTCACATTCTGATGAACAAACACACAACTTTGGGAAAGTTTGACCTTCCTTCATCCTCATGAAAGCCTGAACCACAATCTGCAGAAACATCTTGCATCTCAGAGGGGTTTTCTCTCCAAAGATGTTCACCAGAGTCATGTTTCCTACTCCTACGACAAATGTGGCCAGTTTCATTGTCGTGGTGAAGTGCATTTCCCTTCTAACTCTAGAGCTCGCAGTCCCTCTGTGTCCACCACGAGGATGTAATCCCACTTAAACATTTTCCTGATCTCGTCTGACAGTTTTGACCAGCTGCATGAAGGCCCCTCTGGTGCATCTGCCTGCACTGACTGCAAACTGAAGACCAAACATGGCGTTCAGCATAGTTGACTTTCCACTACTTTGTATTCCTAAGACTGACAAAACAAAGACCCTTTTGTCCCCCAGTTTGAGGATGACCTGATCTATAAGACTTGCGAATCCATGTTATGGGGACCTGGCCTGCATCTCCATCCATCAGCTCCATGGGGTGTCCTGATATCATCAGCTCTGCTGCCAGCTCAGGGTATTTAGACCAGTCTGTCGGCTCATTCTCTGGCTCTTTCTTTAGAGAGACTTATGCGCTTCATAGATCTGACTCATTTCTCTGAAGATGTGCTCCAGACCAAATGTTGCTGAGTGGAGGTTTTTTGAGATATTCAGTGAGTTCTTTTTGTTTGGATTGCAAATCATTTGATTGCAAATCATTTGATTTGTCATTTTTCTTCTTCAGGTCTAAGACTTCAGACCACACCTGATCATAGCTTTGTAGAATTGAAGAAAGACAATCTGTGTGGCATGAGCATCCATTAAGATCTGTGTCCATTTAAGGAAATATTCCCTCTCAGTTGTAGGCAAAGATGAGAGGTGTTTGACAAAAGACTCAACCAATTCACTACAGGAAGCTTTGCACTGATCTTCTCGTAGTTTCTGCATTTCAGTCTGTTTGTTACATTTTTCTTTCTCAATATCATTGACATTAAGGCGGTACTGTTCTTTGTTTAATTTGCTCCATTTATGCCACAATTCACCCTGATAGGGGAGAAATCTTTTTTTATTCCGGAAACATGTGTCATTTCAATGGCCTTTGTCACATCCTGTTGCAGCAGAGAATCCTTCACTTTTAAAAGAGGGCTGTTTTTTTTATCTTCTCTGATTCCAGTGTCTATGGTTGCCATAGGTATTGTCAATCTCGAGCTGAAAACAAAATATCTGAAGATATACCAGATAATGTGCCTGTAATGATTTTTTCCTTTAGTTCAATTGAAACATCTGAAAGGCTTCTCTCTTTGAGGCCAACTCTGTATTTTGTTCTTTTTCATTTCTTCTGCCACCCTCACCATCATCTCCAACAAGAACAATGAGAGGTTGTGGAGACTTCAGAAGGGCTGAAATCACAGGATCTTTTTTCAATGTTGGCACAAAAACTACATTGACAGAGGCCTTGTCCATCATTATCTTCAGCTGTTTGTCATGAATAAGACCATCTCCATGAAGGTTACTGAAGGCCACACAGTCAGTGAAGGTATCACTAGAACTTCCCGCAGGACAGTACCAGGTGATCTCTACCATTCCGTCAAACAGAAGGCGGCTTTTGGTGCTTGCCGGGACAGTTTCTGTGGAAAGAAGGTGTTGTGGCGGTCATTGATCAAAGTGTTGATGAGCTGAGATTTGGACACAGACAGAGAGCCCAGGCGGAAACAAAAACACCATCGGCGTCTCTGCTTTGTAGATGGGCATTGACTTCATGGTGACAACTTTTATATTGTCTTTGGTTTCCGTTTTTCTTCCATGTTTTCTTAATCTGTATGAATGTCCACAGAGGACACTCTATGTCCCCAGTGAAAGGGTCAGGCACCAGCAGAGGTAAGGCGTACTGACACTGGGACAGTTTTGTGACTATCTTTTGCTTTAGAAAGTCATCTGAACAGTGAAACACTGCCATCTGGAGGTCTAGAGGATGGACGTTAGATTGTTGGGACTGAGCTACACTTTCCTCTTTTTTATGAAAGAAAAAGTCACAGTCATCTTCTTCATTGTCATGTAGTTTAAATTGTTTTTCACCAGAGGGCTTTTGTTTAGCCTGAATATATCTGGCCCTGTAATCCAACATCAAGAGTCTATTAAGATAAACAGAGACAATGAGCTCACTCTCACAAATGTGTTGGGGATGTTTTAGAGCTGCACGTATTTGAAAAAATTCTGCAGAGGTCAGCTTTGGCTCCAATCCATTTGGAAGGTTTAGTCTGTTCAGCAGTACAGAATGTTCAGGAGACATTGTAGCTCTCTGCAAAATAAAAAAAGATGTTAAAAATATTTTTGTTAAAACAATGTATACATTTTTTTTAAGATCCAGCCTTTACCAATCTCTTGTTGTCTTCTGTAAGTTCATCTAAAACAAGAAAATACGAGAAAACATCATTAAATTGTCAGTGATAATGGGCTTCATAAAAGGGGTAAAACTTCCAAACTAGAGCTGAATTTCATTCATTTGAAAGTATATTCCAAATGATGTTTTCTAATTATATTACCATTTCTTTTGGGGAACTAGTTTGTGTGTGTTTGCGGCAGAGGGGCTGACTGAGGTCGCTGTGTATTTAAATGTTTTAAACGCTCTGATTCCACTACATGCAGCTGGAACTCGCCTACGAAGGACGCAGCCCACTGCTGCTCGCCCACTGCTGCCCACGCTCGCCCACTGCTCGCCCACTGCTCGCCCACTGCTCGCCCACTGCTCGCCCACTGCTCGCCCACTGCTCCACTGCTCGCCACTGCTCGCCCACTGCTCGCCCACTGCTCGCCCACTGCTGCTGCTTGACTCCACTGCACAGTGTATTCCAAAGCAGAAGAGCAGATTTGGCATAGGGCTGCTGAAAGGAAGAGATGCAGACCACAGATGTTAAGACGCGAAAGCTGCTCACCATGCATGGAGGGTTCCACCCAAAATCCAGCACCCTGAGACGACACTACCCATAAGGAGGGACGCTGTGCACTAGTGAGCGTGAGAGCCACTATCTAGGATGAAAACATCCAAGATCCACAAGTACATCAAGGACAAGGCCCCAACAGATGACGTGCTCAGTGAATGTCTCAGGCAATGGGGAACAGAGGATGAGGTGCTGGAGGAGGGACCATCGTGGGAGGGACAAGCCCCTACATGGGATGTACCACCGGAAGATAACTGAAGTGGCTGATATCAAGAAATCCTACCAATGGCTAGAGCGGGCCGGTCTGAAGGACAGCACAGAGGCACTCATCATGGCTGCACAGGAACAGGCCCTGAGCACCAGAGCAATAGAGGCCCAGATCTACCACACCAGACAAGACCCAAGGTGTAGGTTGTGCAAAGAGGCCCCTGAGACAATCCAGCACATAACTGCAGGGTGTAAGATGCTGGCAGGGAACGCATACATGGAGCGCCATAACCAAGTGGCTGGCATAGTGTACAGGAACATTTTGATGGTAGATAAACAGAAGAGGAAAGCCGTTGTGGTTGACATGGCAATACCAAGTGATGGCAACATCACCAAAAAGGAATCGGAGGTCATCGGAGGGTAAGAAGGGAATACATACATACAAAAAAGTTTGGACACCCTTGATCATTTTCAAGATTTTCCTTTATGTATCATTGGTTGTTCGGAACAGCAATTTCAATTAAATATATCATATAGCAGACAAACAGTGAAATTTAAGAAGTTGAATGAAGTTTCTAGGATTTATTTATTTCTAGGAGTTTCTAGGATTTAATTATTTAAGTGTGCAATAATTACTCAAACAAAAGTAGGCAGGTAGATAAATTTGGGCACCCCAACAGAAATTATTTCAATATTTAGTAGATCCTCCTTTTGCTGAAATAACAGCCTCTAGTCTAAACGCTTCCTATAGCTTCCAATGAGGGTCTGGATTCTAGTTTGGATTCTAGAAGGTATTTTCGACCATTCTTCTTTACAAAACATCTCTCGTTCAGTCAGGTTTGATGGCTTCCGCGCATCGACAGCCCGCTTTAAAACAGACCACAGATTTTCAATGATATTCAGGTCTGGGGACTGAGATGGCCATCCCTTGTACTTGTTCCTCTGCATGAATGCTTTGGTAGAATTTGAGCGGTGGTTAGGGTTGTTGTCTTGTTGAAGTATCTAGCCCCAGTGCAACTTCAACTTTGTCACTGATTCTTGAACATTGTTCGCGAGAATTTGCTGATACTGACTGGAATCCATGCGACCTTCAACTTTAACAAGAATGCCAGTACCTGCACTGGCCACACAGCCCCACAGCATGATGAGACCACCACCAAATTTAACTGTGGGTAGCAAGTGTTTGTCTTGGAATGTTGTGTTCTTCTTCCGCCATGCATACCACCCCTTGTTATGTCCAAATAACTCAATTTTAGTTTCATCAGTCCACAGCAACTTATTCATGAATGAATTAATGAATGAATGAAAATAAGTTAGCGTCTGTGGGCATGCTCCTAAAATGTTCTTTGTTCCATGGGTTAGCTTAGCATGGCTAGGCCAGAGAGGAGCCCTTTCTCCCGAGATCCTCCCGAGTCAGAGTCTCTCTCTGACTGATCCCTGCGGGGGTTGGTTCCAATATTCAACCAATCAGCACGCATACTGAGTCAGCTGATCAGAGAAGAAGATCTGGAAAATATCCGATGTATCCATTTTGAACGTTCAAAGCGTGAACTCTCTGCTCCGTATCCAGAGACGTCATAAATCTAACTGTGGGGTTGTCCCATAGTAACCTTAAGTCCCGCATTCCTTCTTCATCTTCTTCTGTTACTTTTAATGGCGGTTGGCAGCCAACAGAAAAGGTGCATTTACCGCCACCTACTGTACTGTACGTCTTCAAAGTATGAGTTTTACGCTATTCCGTAAAAGAGAACCAAAGAGGAGGAGGAAGAGGAAGAGAAAGAGAAAGTGAAAAAGCGAGCTCCTCCCGTATAAGTCTTTTTTAGCTGAGTTTTATCTTTTGTCTTGGGAGAGAAAATGGCTCTGAGTTCAGTTTAATCCAAAAGCGCGTCATTTGAGGGAAAAAGTTTTTCCCTAGCTATGTTCAAAGCGTGAAGTCTCTGCTCCGTATGAAGTCAGTCTCTGCAGGTCACATAATATCTATCTCTATGTGTGTGTTTTCACACATCGAAGTCTCCTTTAATTTAATAATAGATATCTTCTATAGGAGGCTTGAACATAGAGATGGATATTTGCAATATTATATTATCAGAAATCATATTTTTCAATTCTAGTTTTGCAGATTTGTATTTTCACTCGGATCCAGAATCAATGATATATAGGTGGAGGTATCAATACAATGCTGATATGCAGGGTAAGAGATATACATAGATGAATACTGGTAGCTAGTAGTATTTGTATATTGTTGATATTGATTTATTTTGTTGACAATCTCACTAGATGGTTGAAGAATACTCCAAATTATGAAATCTTATCTTAATTTATTATATTAATAGTGTAGTGGGTTGCGGTCTGCAGCTGGACCCCTATGAATTCATTCAGAAATATATTTGACAATTTTACCTGTTTTTGATGGTTGACTTTTGGAATTTATTTTGAAGCCACGAGTCTCTACTATATTCTCGGTCATCCCCACCAAAAGCCTATAAAAAATATAAAATGATCAACATTAAAAGCAGTGTCTATGTACACCATTCACAAAAGCCTGTCTTTATTTATATGTATAAATTGTTGTCCTGCTAATACTTATTGAAGGTCAACCAGAATAACATGATGTACCTTCAGTGTAACTTTCAATTCTTCTCTCGCTCTAAGCTGTTGCTGATTCGGGTTTCTTCCTGTGTTGGTTTGTCTTGTGAATGTTCTGGTTCTTCCAGTGCAGGTCCTGGCCCTCCTTGTGCTAGTTCTGGTTCTTCCTGTACTTTTTGTTGTCATGTGCTTGTGCTGGTCCTCCCTGTCGTGGTCCTGCACCTGTGCTGGTCCTCCTGTGCTGCGTGTCCACCCTGTGCTGGTCCTCCCTGTGCTGGTCCTCCTGTGTCCCCTGGTCCTCCCTGTGCTGGTCCTCTGACTGTGTGGTCCTCCTGTGCTGGTCCTCCCTGTGTCTGTCCCTGATCCTTCCTGTTTTTTGCTGGTCCTGATTCTTCCTGTGCTGGTCCTGATTCTTCTGTGCTGACCTGATTCTTCCTGTGCTGGACCTGATTTCTTCCTGCTGCTGGACCTGATTCTTCCTGTTGCTGAGACCTGATTCTTTCTGTGCTGGAACGCTGATTCTTCCTGTGCTGGACCCTCTTCCTGCGGACCGCTGCGTCTTGGTTTATCTTTTCTGGGTTCTCCTGTAGCCATTTGATAAATTGTCTGACACACATGACATCTATCTTTTCCAGGAGAGATAATATCTCTGTAGTATCTCCTCAGATTTTTAGAGCAAACATGGCATCATTTTAGCAGAGAAGAACAACTTAAGTATTTCAGATATTGCCAAATAGCGCCTTCACACTGTTCCTCAGACTCAAGTGTTACTAACTGTCATTAAAAAGTCCAGAGCCTCCTTCTCCAAAAGAGGACTTCAGCCATTGCACGCTGGCCTCGATACTGGCTGACACTGTGAACCATAAGGGAGCAGCAGAAGAAAGGCATCTGACGCCTTTATCTTGAAGGAAAGTGGTCAGTGTTTTTATGAGACTGAAGAAGAAAGTCAAAAGACCTCCGATGACCCGACCACACAGATCATACAACATGGATGAAAATGGTTCATGCTCTCTTTGTCTGGGCGCCAGCAAAGAGATTTGGACCAGGTTCAACAGCATCAGGATGGACCCAAATATCACAAGTGTGAGCTTGGAAGCCACTGGAACAAAAAGGACAATACTCTGTATTAAACATTATATTTGCCAAAAACGATATTTACAATTTACTCATGGCAGCATTGTGTAATGTATTCCATTTAGATGACTTTCCCATTCAAAACATTATATTTTGGTTTAAACTATGAATCACAATGGCGACAGTCCTATTTGTTTCATCATTATGAATGGCTCACATTTCAACGGATCACATGTTTTAAACTATTACAATATATTGGTTAAAATATTAAGTATTTTATAATATCTCTCCAGGGAGAAATCTGTAGCCGCTACATGTCCTATACTTTTATCTTCAGAAGGCGCTGGGATCATCTCACATTTCTTTGAGTCAGTCGGGTCTTTTCCCTTTAGAAAACATTACATAACCAAGTCATTTCAACAGATCATTATAGCACAATACACATGATAATATACTAAATTGTTATCATTATAATATACCATATTACAATTTTTTAGAAGGAGTTGTTTATTGGTTTTAAAAGCTGTGACATTATTAAGTTAGCCTGATTTGTATAAACTTTACCTCTGTTATTTGGTCAGCTTCGTTCCCTGTAGGCACAGCAAAAGGGAAAGAAAAAAAAAAAAATCAAACTGTGACATCTGGAAAGCTACAAGCCTCAGTGATTGAAATGTATTTTACATTTGTATGTTTAAACGTTGTGAGTGAAAAATATAATAATAACAAACAACAACATCAACAACAACAACAACAACAACAACAACAACTAGAAACAGCAATGGCAGGAAGCCATTGCGAGTGACTGCCTAATGAAAAAAACAAAAGGCACTTTTTCACACGTCTATATAAAAACACAAAGTCAAGTACAGTTGCTATGACGATGATGTCACAACGCTCCAACGTCACCATTCTGCCATTCTAAGAGATAGGGAAAATTTGAAGACGAATCCTGAAAAGATGACAAGTCCAGGAATCACACGATAATTATCTACAAACTGAACTTTGAATGACGAACGTCTGACAAGAAATGCGACCTGTGAAAGCCAAAAGAGATGGAAACATGCAATGTTCCAAGACAAATCCTAAGAGAATGACAAGGCTGAGGATTACCTGAAAGCAAGTCCAGGAATCAGAAGAGAATTATCTCCAACTGGAACTTTGAATGACGTAAATCAGACAAGGAATGCGACTTGTGTGGCCCACCGAAAAACGGGGATAAATGTGGAAAATATAATAATAATAATAACTAGAAACTGCAATGGCAGGAAGCCATTGCGAGTGACTGCCTAATGCATGTCCATATTCTGCACAGCTGCAACGACAATGTTGTCTGCGTAATGCATGGCCATATTCTGTACAGTTGCCATGACGATGATGTCGCAAAGCACTAACATTCCGTGACATCACCAACATTCCGCACCAATCATAATGGCTGTGTTGTAATCAGTTTTAGGAGGTGTACAAATGATTAAAATTTCAACCCAATCAGATGAAGCATGCTTGCGGCAGAATTATTTGTATGTGTTTGTGAGCATTAATTGCACCCCTGCTGGCCAATAGTGAAAAATACACTATAGTACACGAATCCCGAGAAAATGGGTTTCCATGACGATTATGTCACATAGCACGCAGGAAATTATTGACATGTGAGTGAATGAATATCCAAATAAATGACAAACATGTGTATCACCAGTGTTTATTTTCCTTTAAGTTTTCCTGGATGAGTCACCATCAACCAAGTGACACATCCAAAACAAAACGCACTTTTTCACACCTCAATATAAAACCACAAATGTCCTCCTATACAGGATTGGCTGGCATATTCTGTACAGTTGCCATGCCGATAATATTACAAAGCTCTAGTTGCCATGCCGGTCTGCGTAATGCATGGCTGTATTCTGTACAGTCACTATGATGATGACACAAAGCTCCAACATTCCCCAACATTCCGCCACTCTAAGAGATAGGGAAACATTTGAAGACGAATATCGAAAAAAATTACAAAACTGAGGAATACCGAAAGCAATAGGAGGAATCACACGAGAAATATCTACAGAACTTCGAATAATGAAAATCAGACAAGAAATGCGACCTGTGAAAGCCAAGAGAGATGGAAACATCCAATGTTCCAAGACGAATCCTGAGAAAATAACAAGGCTGAGGATTACCCGAAAGCAAGTTCAGGAATCACTAGTCAATTATCTACAAACTGAACTTTGAATGACGTAAATCGGACAAGGAATGCGACCTGTGAGGCCCGCCGAAAAACTGCGATAAATGTGGAAAACCTGGAACTAATAGTCACTCAATAAAATACACAACATATAGTGACCGCATTCTATGGAATGCAGTCACTCAATTGACTAAAAAACGGCAATGGCAGGAAGCCATTGCGAGTGACTGCCTAATTCAAAAACAAAACACACTTTTTTTACACGTCTATATAAACAATAAAATCAAGTATAAATATATCTCGCAGTCAGATAAACCCTTTCTAATTCTGATGACTATTGAAGAAATATGCCCAGTTCTATTTAACTCGGACATCTGCGTGTTCAGAAACTGGAAGAGGAGTGGAAAGTCAACAAGATCTACTCTATCAGTTACTAATACATACCAGCTATAGATGACCAAGATTCATGAGTTTCATTACGCATTTAATTCTCCTAACAAAGTCACCTATACAGACGTCTGGACATTCGGGTGCCTAGACTCGTTACTCGCGTGCTTCATAGTCCGGAGAGTAACGGGGCAAGCCACAGTTTGCCAGTATTAAAGACACAGAAAATGAATATGCATGAGCCTACAGGAAGTCCGTGTGGTAGGGCTGTGATTGGCTCCTTGCCAATCTGACCTCCACCATGGTCTCCACCTTTTTCTCTTGTCTGCTCGTGTAACCTGAGAACTGGTCAACCTTGGGTCAGAATGAAAAATACAGCACCACAGACAAGAGCAGCATAACATTGTAAATAGTGAATACAAGATCAATGCATTGTATAATGGCGAATATATGATCGATGCATAATATGTAGTTCTCTTCACTATGATGTCACAAAACTCCAACATCCACAACATCACCAACATTCCGCCAGTTTAAGAGATAGGGAAAAATGTAAGACAAATCCCGAAAAAAAGGCCGAGGACTACCGAAAGCAAGTACAGGACTTACACGAAGAAATATCTACAAACTGAACTTTGAATGAATTGCGACCTGTGAAAGCCAAGAGGGGGAAATATCCAAAGTTTGAAGACCTTAATCTCGTAATAGCCATCTGCTCTCTTCTACTCGTTCCCAGGGTTTTCACCCTCCCAACCTTCTTTTGCACCTTATACAGGCGTCTTCCCTTCTGCCATTCATCCCAGCCGCTCTGATACAATTTGAGTTTTGATAATAGCTTTCACACCTCTGAATTACTGAGGGCTATCTCCAAAACTCTCTCTTCCTTTAGATCCTGCTTGGCAACAACTCACTCATTCCCAACAACCTGATTATGAGCAGGGATCCACATCAATTTTACATGAATTTGCTGACAAGCAAGTTGAAACAAAATCTGATGTACTTCATAGAGTAGGTCTAGTCGGCTCTGCAATGAAAAAGCATGAATAGTAGTTAATGAGGCTCACGGGTCAGAACATAAGGGCTTCTTCTACTCTATTCTCTTCTACCCACTGCAACGCCCTCATAATTGTAATCATCTCTACTGTATAAACCGCAAGGTTATCAGATGCTCTCTGCTTTCTTTGGATATTTAACTCCGGTATAACAAAATATATCCGCAAAACCTGTTTTCCTGATTCCGGTTCTTTGGACCCATTTGTATAAATGACTGTGCAACTTGAGTAAAATATTCCGAATTCTCTCATACCAGCCTCCACTAAATTCCTCCCACCTCTACTTTTCATCTCATGAACATAAAAATCAACTTCAACTGGAGACAATAGCCAGAAAGGTGTAACTGGGCCGGACACGGCATGACTATAATTTCTCCCCTGGATTCCCATCTCAATTGCAATTTTATTTGCTGTCCTCGCAAAGCACAATGTCTTTGCTTTTCCACTTTCCCATCATGGGAATGGATGTCGCTCTCCCCCATGTCCCAGAAGTTTATTCAGTACTGCATCATGACTTGTTGTATGTGTGACGGAGCCAGTCCGTCAGAAGTGCAGAGCCCGTTCATCGCCGCGCGCCACAGACCAACACACACACTCGCTCATTCCCCGCTTCCCCGCTGTTTCATTCATTCGCACCACACGCATCATTCACATAGTTCCCCGCACTCCTCTGACACTAATTCGCCAAGGGTGCACACTTGCGCGCGTTAGAATAATTCTATAATCATACACGCCAGCTCTTACCCATATTGATTTGCAGCTCCTCCGATGCGGCGCGTTGGAACCGAAACCCGGCAGGAGCCAGTACTTCCTGGTAGGTTAAATAGGCGCTGTTCGCGCCGTGGTGCTGACCATGTGACATACATGATGCAACCAGAGTTTTACGCCTTTCTTTTGTGTTATTTTGAACATTAATATGTAATTAACGAGCTCTTGCTTCGTAGGAAGTTGCCACACATATTTGTTATACATTTATTTTGGGTTTTCATTATCGGTGTATTTTGCTCAGTGGGAGGGGCAAGTGACAAATAAAGGGAGCCGTTTTTGGCCTGGGAGTCAGTCGGGCACCGGTTACAGTGCAGGTAACAGGGGTGCTGAGTGAGAGAAAGAGAAAGAGAGTGGATAGGTAAAGCTAAAGCTAAAGCTAAAGCTGAATTTTACCTTTGAAAATTGTAACACTGTATATATGTATTTTTGGACACTGCTCTTTTTCACTGTAAATATTTGCACCATTGTTGCACTTTGAGATTGGCACAATAAATAGTACCTGAGCACTTGGAAATTCGACTTCGCCTATTCTTGAAGAGAGTCCCGCCACATTATGTCTCATATCAAAAGGCAACTCTCCTATCTCAACCTGCACTGCTATAGTAGGGGAAGTCATTAAAGCTCCACAACATAACCTCAGAGCTTGATTTTGCACAATTTCCAATCTCTCAATTAGTGTTTTAGCCGCTTCCCCATACACCAATCACCCATAATCCATCATTGATCTTATCAGAGCAATGTATGTTTTTAAGAGCAGCTCTATCCGCCCCCCATTCACATCCTGACAAACACCTCATTATATTAATAACATTTTTGCACTTCTCCTCCAACATCCTTATGCACTCATTCCATAAAAGCTTTGACAAGAAAACAAGTCCCAAAAGCTACTTGCTCGCTCTATATTTTCCCTATACATTTTCAATTCAATCTCCTCCCTCTTTTTCCTACTAAAAACCATTGAGTTTTCAACTGTTCTTATTGCTCTCTGGATTAAATTTTTCTTTCCTCTTTCCTACAAGGCCCCATTATCAGCAAATATCGACTGCATAATATCTGGCTCAATATTACTAAAAACATCATTGACCAAAATTAAAAACAAAAGTGGACTTATTACGCTGCCTTGAGGAGTCCCATTCTCAACCTTATACTAATCTGAAAAAGCTGTACCCATCTGAACTTGAATAACTCTTTCAAATAGAAAATGTTTAATCCAATTAAATGCCCTACCTCTAACTCCCATTTTAAATAACTTTAACAGACCCTCCTTCCAGACCATATCATATGCCTTCTCTATATCGAAGAAAACTGTTAGCACCTGAGCTTTTCTAATTTCCATCTCTAGACACACAGCTGGATCCATCGTCCCCCTGCCTCTCCTAAACCCACAAACTTTATTGCCATTGTCAATGAACAAAACAAAACATCATTCACAAACATGGGAACTTGTCTCTGCCTAAAGGGGCAACATAAAACACTGATCAATAATAAAAACAATACATATGAGACATGTGTTCTCAATGGTGAGAACATCCCCTTACTCTCAATGTGGAATGTCATCCTCTCCATGACTTTACCAACATGTGAAGTAAGCACAATAGGTCTGTAACTTGGATCTTACCCTGGCTTGATAATGGAATAATCCCAGCTTCTTTCCAGCTACTGGGTAACCTGCCTTCCTCCCACACTTTCTTTAAATATCTCTAATAATTTCCCCTCCGACATCAGAGATGCTTCAATATAACGAGACAAATCTGGTCCTTTCCTGGTGTAGTCATGCCAGACTTTGCTATAGCTCTCTTCATTTCTGACATAGAGAAAGGAACGTCCATCACTACGATACACAATTACCAGGTGTTGGTTCCTCCAAGATATTACCATTTGCCATCCTGGTTGATCCCTTCCACGTTTCCCTGCTTCTGACAAATTATCCTAACTATGAATGTTTGCCAACGCTCGGACCATAAGGTCAGCCTACTCTACATTAGACAGTTTCCTCCCCCTGCTTAAGAATGGGATATGTCCTCTCTTTTCTAACCCCTCTCATCTTCCTAATCATCCCCCATACATTTTCCAGTGGAGTAGTCCTACCTATTGTGTCACAATATCCTCTCCAGCTTTCCTTTCTTGCCTGCTTAACAACTTTTCTTACCTGTGCCTGAGCTCTTTTATATTCAAATAACTTCTGGAAATTGTGTCTTCTCTCCAGCTCTCTGGGACTTCTATTTCTCACCTTTACTGCCTCAGTACACTCCTCTGTCCACTGCCTTCTTACTCATTCTCCCCTTACTTTTTGGAATTGCCACATTAGTAGCTCTTATTAATACCTCTATATTTAAACTTAAATCAACCTCCTCTATACCCCTCTCTCACACACACACACACATAAATATAACCCACTTAGCCAGCCTTACTGACACCCACCTCTCCTGCTTTTCACCTTCGCTCGCTTCCCTATTTATACTTATTGTGAAAAAATGGGAAAATTATCACTTCCGATAGTAGACTCGTCCCTTACATCCCACTCACAAATCCCAGCAAGATCTCTTGATACCAGTTGTAGGAGCCATTTTGTCACTATTGATTGGGGTTCATTTGGGTCACACTTGGGGTTACGTAGCTGACCTATATTTAATTCAGCCACCAGGGCGCAGTGTGGAGGAAAGTCTATATTAACGCACAGGTGTTATGATGCTGGGTGATTGGGTTACGGGAGGTCACGCGGTTTTTACCGCTTTCATGGAACCGGGTGGGCAATTCTCTACTTTTCTCCAGTATTCTTCACTTGTGCCATCCATCCACTTTTCCCCTTTTTTCATATGCTTTATTTTGTCTGGGAGCATCTGCTGGAAATCTGGACACTGAAGCACGTTATGCCTGGATCCTCCAGTGTTGGAATGATTGTAAATATTGTATCTCACTTTTATACATTCATTAGTATTGCATTACTTTGCGTGCTTAATAAACTGCTTATGAGACTGTTTTGTAGAAGTTTTGAAACTGCTGACTGAAACCAGCAGCCTGTCAGACTCTGGAACTGATGGCCAGTAAGATAAACAGGAAAATCCACTCAGACGACTTGCTGGTAACCCAAAAGGTCAAACAAAGTTTAACAGAGCTAAAAGGTTATTTGTCTGTCTACTGCCGCAGTCTGTTCCCCCCACCCTTTAGAGGCGGTAGTTAATCATAGAACTAGGGTGTCCCTTTTTATATAATAAATATAGGAGGCCGACAGTCTTCAGAACGCTGGAGCAACTGCGCCCAGCGATGTAACTGGAGCTTTCTCTGTTCGCCCTCCTCCGGAGAAACAAATTTGATTCCCTTGTCTCTCTGTCTGCTTGGTTTTTGCAGATTTTAGACCTGTTATCCGTCACCCAACAACCACGACAAAAGGTTAGGACTAAGCTGTCGTTACACAAGTAAAAACCGCGACCTGTTGGAAAGAAGAAAAGCCACCGTTTGAATCGCTATTCAGAAAGTTTGGCGCACACTGCACAGAACCGCCTGGCCGTCTGCCTACAGCGGAGAGTTGTTTTCGCCCACCTTCTCTCTGCTGCCAGTTCAAGTAAGCCCGAGGAAATGTAAGGTATTGTAAGGAGTTCATGTTTGGCTGGCTAACACTAACACTAACTGTGGTGACTTTATTTACTCTGACCTCAAGGTGTGAAAATTAAGCAGATTTTGCGTGAATACGTTTGTGTTTTGAGCCATTTGCGCGTAAGGCTGATAATGAGTTATGTGGATGTTGATAAAAATTAGGTATGCAAGGCGATAAACGGCGAAGGAAATTGTCACTAAAGGGCACAGCATGAGCCATTGAAAAGTTTCAAAAGGAAAGAAGTGATTCATTTAAACAAGTAAGCAAAACAAAAAGGATAAAATGTTTCATTTCTGTGCCAAAATACCATTTCCTTTCACAACATATTGAATGACTTTGATTTGCCTGACGATGAACAACAAAAACAAAAACACCTGGTTTCATGTCAAAATGACAGCAAATGATGCATTTGAGGGTAGAGTGTGCATTTTGTTGAATGAAAATGGAGGGTGGGATGAACATGCAGAAGGTGGTTTTAGAACAATTTCTTCGGACATAGCCTGTAAAAATTTTGATGAAAACCTTGCCGCCCTTGAGCTTGTAAATCCCGAAGATAGTGCCTCCGATGTATCCAAGAACGGAAAGTTCTGAAAGAACTGCAGCCACGCTTCCAATTCCAGTACATCTTCCGCTCGTAGGCTGGCCATAGCCGATCAAGCCGCTTTAATGGCAAAGGCTGCAGCTTTGACAAGGAAACATGAGTTTGAGGAAATGGAGAGGCATAGGTCGGAGGCCCAAAAAAAAAGAAAAAAAAAAGGGAACAAGTTGAGATGGATGCTGAAATAGCTGCCGCTGCAGCATGATTAAGTGTGTTGGACTGCAGTTCTATAGGTGGAAAAACCGCGACAGATGGGATGAATTCATATCCGAGCGAAGGAGGCAAAGAGTTAAATCCACGCGAATTTTTTTTTTATAGCCAGTCCTGCCTGCCAAGCTCAACAACGCTCCCTGTTTCTGCACATGTGGTGCGACCTAAAATATTCAACAATGTAAGATTGCTTATGCAATTGTCTCATATACATCAGCTTCAAGATGGTGTTAAGACTGAAGCTGTAGGGTTAAAGCCAAACGATGCCCCTGTCCACCTGACAGTTTCACAATATTTACCACGGAATGGTTTACATTCACAAGCACAGACACTGTTTATTATGCTGCAAGCTCCTATTAGCCATGATAATGCATTCTACACAATTATGCAAAGGCAAAATGAAATTACATCAATGCTCGTACAGCAACAGTTCGCAGCCTCTATACCACAGCCGATTTTCAATGGGGATCCATTGCATTGTAATTCTTTCATGAGGGCGTTTGAGCACTGTGTGGAGGAGAAGACAAGCAGCTATCAGGATTGTTTGTATTTCCTGGAGCAATACACTAGGGGGCAACTAGTGAAGAGCTGCATGCACATGCCACCACAGTTGGACTATCAGAGGGCCAAGGAGCTTTTATTGGAGCATTTTGGAATTGAACACAAGATTGCTACAGCATACATGGAGAAGGTGTTTAACTGGCCGGCCAGTTAAAAAACTGAAGATGTTCAAGAATTGGAGATTTTGCCTTATTTGGAGAATTTTGCCTTATTCCTAAGAGGATGCAGCAATGCAATGTCAGAGATGCATTACATGGAAGCTGATACCTTCCCACATGACGCAAGTGATCATGAAGTGGCCCTTCAAGCTGCGAGAGAAATGGGGAGGTACAGCTTGTGAGATACAGGAGCAGAGAGGCTTGAGAGCCTCCTTTGTGGATATGGTGAACTTTCTCGAGCGCCAAGTTAAGATCCTGTCTCATCCTCTTTTTGGAGACATTTCTGACTGTAGTCCCAGTTTTGTTACAAAGGGTTCCAAGAATAAAAATCATAACACAAGGTGACTTTAAGGGCAGTAGTTTTGTAACGACCATTGCAGCTCTTGATTGTTCCACAGCTTCTCCATCTGCACCTTTCTAGGAGTCTTCTTTCAGAAGCCTGTGTATGCTGTGAGCAGCCTCATCCCCTGCTCAAGTGTGCACAGCTCGACAAGATGAGTCTGTTTTGGTTGTCTGACGTTTGGTCACATTAGCAGGGAATGTAGACGCCAACTTACCTGTGACAGTTGTAGTCTCACATATCCTACCATTCTGCATTCAGACAGCAGAAAGCAGCAAGCAAAGACATCTGAAACACTTGTGAGTAGCGCATTCGTTTCTCATCAGGCTGGTGCTTGTATTGGGGCTGGGGGCCAGGATTCTACCCTCTCCATCGTTCCTGTCAAGGTCGTCTAAGAAGGGGGATAAAGTGCTGCAGATTTACACCTTCTTAGATCCTACAGCCAGAAGCTGGATGAAGGAGAGCTGGTGAAGAGCTGGCTGCATTACAGAAAACTGGAGATTGCAGAGTTGGGGAAGAGAAGAAATTACTTTATAGAGCTCCCTGAAGTTGATACGCAAGACGCCATACCCGTATTGAGAAAAAATATTCCTCTTCAGCAGGACATTGAGAAATGGGAACATTTCAAAGCCATCAAGATTCCAGAAGGCACAAATGCAGCAAGGTTGATGGAGCCCTGGGAGATAATACATAGCATAAACAACGGACCCTAGAACACTGCTAGGATGGGTCATGAATGGATCATTAAAAATTACAACCATAGGAGCTGCTCCACCATTCACGATAGGATCTCTATCGTCAAGCTGTAGGAGCTGTTGGTGTCCCGATATAACCAGGAATTCAATGAAAGGGTACTGGGAGAGGAGCATGGGATGTCAATAGGACAAGAAGCTCATGGAGATCATGGAAAGACCAGTTTGTATGCAACAGGAGCATTATTGTATGGACTTGCCGTCACGGGTGTGGTGAGGACCCTAAAGCAGCACAGGCAGACTGAATCAGTCGGTAATGACCTTTATTATCACAGCAGTCTACCAGATTATACAGAGGCAAGGTGAAAAGTCTTGCTTCACAGCGATCTTCTGCAAGATCTGAGAATGAGTGAGACTGCCGTCGCTGACTGAAGGTAAAACCCATCAACAGGTGGGTTATCTAGCTGGCTGACAGGTCCAGTGGGCAACAGTGCCGAGCAGGTGTCCAACCAGGAGGGAACAGGCGAAACTCATGGTCGAAGACAGAAGGCTGAGGTAATATCCAGGGCAGAGACGACAGGTCGGCAACAGGTAATAAGTTCGGGGAAAACCGCTGGACAGTCAGGCATGACACAAGAACAATCTGGCACTGGCGCAGAGACAGGAGCAGGCTTAAATGCAGGCAGAGCTGTCACAGGTGTGGAGAGTTGGCCTGATGAGGAGGCGTGGCTAACAGGGAGAGAGGAGCAGAGACATGTGTAGGGAGTGGGTTGATGCGGAGGTGTGGCTGACTGGCAGAGTGGAAAGATACCAGCAGACAGGAGATGAGCAGACTGTGACACTTGCCCTTTAACCAGGATGACACTTGCATGCCCAATAACATTGTGGAGCAGCGTATTAAGAACCTCCAAAGGAAAAAAGAAAGAAAAGATGAGAAAATCGATGGGCATAGTTCAGGAAGAAGTTTGGAGGGTTCGAACTTGAAGGAGGAGGCGGAGGAGAGGGTTGTTACTGCGGATTCGGAAGAGAGGGAAAAAGGTTTACTAGGAAAATGAAAAACTAAAAAGTAAAGTGTTCAATTTAAAGGCATGAAGATGGCAGGAAATGTATGGAGAAGATGGAGAAGAGGTCCGATCAGGAAAGCACAGGCGAACATAGGGGACACAGAGACAAGGATCACAGCAGTTTGGAAAGGAAAAATAAATTACCAGAGAAAGGCAGCGATCATAGCAAATCCGTGCGCTCAAAGGATAAAGATGGTGACAAAAAGACAATATAGACCAAAAGATTTGTCGAATTCATCAAGTTTGAATTTAAAGTTACTGTTGGAGGAAAGAAGGGTGGAAAGCTAATATCTGGAAAATCGAAAGAGGACGTGGTGCGGACGCCAGAAAAAGACTGCGATGGGCGAGGAGAGACTTGTATACAAGCAGAGCTGTTTTAAAGTCTATTCTCTGAGCCACAGGGAGCCAGTGCAGAGACCTGAGCATAGGACTAATGTGATCGTACTTCCTGGTTCTAGTCAGGACCCGAGCAGCAGCGTTCTGGATGTACTGCAGCTGTTTTACAGCTCGTTTGGAGAGGCCAGTGAGCAGGCCGTTACAGTAGTCTAATCTACTAGAGACAAACGCATGGATAAGTCTCTCCAAGTCTGGTTTAGACACTATACTTTTGATTTTGGCAATGTTTTTTAGATGGTAAAAAGCTGCTGATGTTATTGATTTGACGTGGCTGTTAAAATTCAAATCTGAGTCCATTATTACCCCCCAGATTTCTAACTTGATTTGTAGGTTTTAGAGCGAGACTCTGGAGGTGACTGTTAACACTTTCTCTTTGTTTCTGTGGGCCAAAGACGATGATTTCAGTCTTGTCTGAGTTCAGCTGGAGAAAGTTGTTTTGCATCCACACACTGATCCACACTGTTGGATCTGTTGCAGTGCAGTGACAGAGTGAATCCACTGGTCCATATTCACCTGTCGTCAGTGAAACATAGATTTGAGTGTCGTTCTGCATAATTGTGATAGGACACATTCTCGCTGCGTATCAACTGACCTAATAACGGCAGCATGTAGAGGTTGAACAGAAGGGGTCCCAGGATTGACCCTTGGGGCACCCACAGGTCAGGGGCATCTGGTCTGAGACACAGTTACCAATTTCGACAAAGTACTTCCTGTCTTCCAGATAGGACTTTAACCAGTTTAGGGCAGTGCCTGTGATGCCCACCCAGTCCTCTAGTCTCTGTAAAGAGGATCCCATGATCGACAGTGTCAAAAGCAGCACTCAGATCTAACAGAATTAAGACTGAGGCTTTGCCCGCGTCAGTGTTCAGGTGGATGTCATTTGTCACCTTGACAAGAGCAGTCTCAGTGCTGTGATGAGGTCTAAAACCTGACTGGAAAACATCAAATGAGTTGTTTATTAAGAGGAAATCAGTGAGCTGTTGGTAAACAACCTTTTCAAGGACTTTGCCCCAAAATGGCAGATTAGAGATGGGCCGGTAATTACTCAGTACTGCGGCATCAAGACTGCTCTTCTTTAGGAGAGGCTTTATGACCGCAGTTTTCAAAGAAATTGGGAATGTTCCAGATTGAAGCGACATGTTAACTATTTGAGTGAGTGGTGCTAACAAACTGTTCAGCACAGACTTTAGAAATCTGGTGGGTAACACATCGAGGCAGCATGTAGATGAACTCAGGCTGGTGATGATCTCCTGGACAGTTTTGTCAGTTACAGGTGCAAAGTGAGTCAGCTCTAAGTGTGTAGGTGGTTTTAGGGGTTATTTTTTTGCATTGTAGAATTTATAGCATTTTTAATGCCCTGAACTTTGTCATTAAAGAATAATGCAAACTCATTACACTTGGATGTGGAAATGAGTTCTAACGGCAGCTGAGCTGGAGGGTTTGTTAATCTGTTTACTGTGGCAAACAGGACACGCGAGTTGTTACTGCAGCTTCCAATTATTTCAGAAAAATAATCCTTCCCTAGTTCTACATAAAATGAGGTTGTACATGTACAACTTCTCTCTGTAAATCTCCTTTCTGAACCTGGAGCTTCGACTTGCGCCATTTTCGTTCGGCCCGGCGGCACTCCCTTTTCTGTGCCCTGACCGAATCATCATTTCTCCATGGCGCCTTCTGCTTATTTTTAACAATTTTAGCCTTCATAGGGGCAATGGTTGTCGAGAACATTCAAAACACTAGATGTAACAGAGTTCAACAAATCATTTACATTAGAACATGAGACATTTTCAAAGTTTAATCATTTCCATAAAAAGTTTTCCCGTGCTGTCATTTATGTGTCTCCTCCGGACAACTGCAGGACCAGCTGGTGGTTTGGGAAAAAGACAGGTCAGAAGACACAGAAATGATCAGACAGAGCAACACATCGACCACATTGACGTTTGAAATATTAACCCCTTTTGTAATTAGAAGATCTAGAGTGTGCCCTCTGCTGTGGGTGGGGCCACTCACGCGCTGAGTAAGACCGAAAGTTTCAAGGACAGCATGAAGCTCTTTAGCGTTTCTGTCACAGATATTATCAACATGAACATTGAAATCACCTGTTATGACCAAACCATCAAAGTCTGTGCATACAACTGAAACCATCTCAGTAAAATCATCAATAAAACTTTCGCAGTGCTTTGGAGGCTTGTATAAAACAATAAAGAGAATGGATGGAGACTGTTTTAGCTCAATTTTAAAGAATACGTACTCAAATGTTGAAAACACCCCAAAAGGACAACCTGTGGGAAACTATTTCATCTCTAACAAAAGCACACACACCACCTCCATTTTTGTTTTCTTGTGTTTCAGATTCAAACATAAAGTTGGGTGGAGCAGATTCTATTAGAACTCAATTTCCTGTGTTTTTGTCAAGCCATGTTTCAGTTAAAAACATAAAATAAAGATTATAAGAAGAAATAAAATTATTAATTAAGAATTATTCGTTACATAAGGATCTGACATTTAGCACAGGAAGTTTCAGACTAGTTTCAGTGAGACTGGGCGTTATCTTTTTGCAGGGGATATAAATCAAATTTCTCAGATTGGGCAGTCGGACTCGCATTTTGTCTTCCTGTCTTTGTGATGTGACTACAGAAATAGCACTAGGGGAGGCTGTTTTTACACACGGCTCCGGGTTGGTTTGTTTTTATTATGACTATAAGTCCCAGCACCACTGAGACCCAGAGCACCCTAGCTATGGGAGATACCAGGTGAAAGGCGAGGGGGGATAGGTGGGGCGGTTTTTGTCTGTATGGCAGCAGTCAGGGGAGAGTTCATCATCGTTAGAACTCTTGATCTTATTATATTGGGCGTGAGTGGAGCCATCTTAATGCCTGATTTGATCAAGATGGCTGGGAAGGCCCCTGGGTGAGGGTGGAGATGGAAAGGAGAGTGAGGAATCTGTAGTGGGAGTAGATGTTGCAGGGGGGATCCAGGGATCCTGCTGGGCCTGTCACAGATGGGTCCAAGGCCTTTGATGAGGACCGTGCGGGAAAGAACTGAAATGACTGCTGTGCTGACCGCGGTGAAGATTGTTGTGGTGCTGCTGCAGATGAGTCCTTCGCTGGAGGCGGTGGAGGTGATCGTGGAGCAGCTGCAGTTGAATCCTTTGCTGGTGGTGGTGGAGCGGCTGCTAATAAATCCTTTGGTGGAGGTTTTGGTTGTGGTGCTGCTGATGTTGAAGCATTGGCTCGGTCTCTGGCTGATGGAGCAGGAATTCTTCTCTCATTCCTCTCTTCTCTATCTGCTCAGGACCCTGTCCAGGCCCAGTCCAATGCCTCGTGGAGCGTGGAGGAGGTTCTCTGTCAGCACCCTCACTCTACCTCTGCATAGGTGTGGACCATTTCTTTTTAAACAGGTCCTCTCGTTTCCAGAATAGATAGAAGTTCTCAATGTAGTGCAATCCTCTAGGTGCACACTCTTTGGACAGCCATGTATTCAGCTGAAGCAGCCGGCTAAACTTGTTTATCTTCCTGTCTATGTTTGGAAGAGGTCCACTTATGAATGTTTTTATTCTTCCATTTTATCAAGCACGTTGAATAACTCCAAGAAGTCTCTTTTAAAACTTCAGTCTCTTTGCGTTGTATGTCCACTGCTCCCACGTGCACAATCAGCTGTTTAACTCCTCTATATGTGGCCAAAACGTCTCTGTCTCTGTCTGCCTTTTCGCCACGTCATGTTTTACATTTTCCTTTGTTTATTTACTTCAGTCTTTGAACGTGGTAAAAATCTGTTTGTAAACTGTATTTTAGGTGACGTTACATAATCTTTGTATCGCTTAGGCTTTGCACCGCGATTGTGCCAGTTTCGGTCTTTAGAAAGTTTGGGATAGACACAGAATCAGTCCAGTTTAGGTTGAAAGTAGCTGTTTTTCTTGTAAAAAATTTGGACTTCTTACCTCTGGATGACACTGGGATTGTATCGTGCAGTCCTTTTTCAGATTCCAAAGCAAATATCCGTGCTCATGAAGCTCATGTAGCTCATGAATTTCTTGTTGATATTTCCAACAGCGTTCACAAGTGTTTGTTTTCCTTCTCCCGGACATGTCGCTGGCTTGTCAGATTTGTTGATTAAAACTTGGTTTACTTAAAAAAGTCATAATTAAAAAATGTTGGAAGACAAAAATTGATTAAAAAGCTAAATAAATAAGGAAAGCAACTATAGCAAGCAGGAGCAAGCAGGGAAAGCGTCTGCACTCTTCGGAAGCAGGAAGAGCATTAGTAAGACTTGGCGAGCTGGTGTAGGGGACCACTGAGAAAAGATCTACAGTGGAAGTGCTCACACACCTCTTGAGAATAAGATATTAAGGACCTTCAAAGTGGTGTTGTCCATTGACGTTTGACTTTTTTGCCACACATTGTGATTTTGAATATGAATTATGGAAAATGTTTTATTATTTTATTTTCCATTGCTTTTTGCAGCACTGGGATTGGCTCCAGTCACCCGCGACCCCTAACGGGAACAGGCGGTAGAAAATGAATGAATGAATCAATGAACAAAGCAAGCAATAAAGTTTAAAAAAATTATATATTTTTTTAAAACGAAAAAGAAATGTAGATTTAAAGACTTAAGACATACAAAATACATATTTTAGAATAACAAAAAAGTATCAGCAGCTAGAAAAAAATCTTCAACAAATGTATTCTTATTTTTTAGGTAATTGACTAAGGATAGACACATTTGAAATTATTTTTTTAAAGCACACAATATTTGGTTTTTGGTTTTTCCGAAATGTACCCATAATGTTTATAATGTTTATCAATTTAAAGGTCTCTTTGGGTATATTTTTAGTAACTATGAGAATATCTGGTTTTGTAACTTTAAGATTAAGATTACACATTTTTAGACCTACATTTTTTGGGATATTTTGCCAGAAACTCTTTACCACTGGACAAGAATAAAGCAGATGTTCTATGGTTTCTGGGTCCTGCTGACAAAAGTCACATTGCTCAACCTCAAAGCCAAATCTCAATGTCTCAGCCGATAGATAAAAGTTGTTGAGTATGTTAAATTGCATTTCATTTATGAGTTGTTTATAATTTTGTAATTCATCTTTTTGTTATAATCATGGTGGACTTTACATTTAAATAATTTGTTTAGGTATTTATTATTGCATTTTCTATCTGTAATTATGAAATCTTCAACCCTCAGATTGGGCAGTTTTATTTGAACATTGGAAAATAAAATGTTATTAACTGTATCAGAGCGAAGGAGAACCGCTTGGCCTTTCTTGATTGTTCCACTATCAGAGGAGAAGACGGGAAGCTCCCAGATAGAAGTATATAGGAAAACCCACACACACTGACCAGTACCCTGCTTTTCTTTGGCTCTAACCACCCACTACAGCATAAGCTGGGAGTGATCAGAACACTACAACACAGAAGCACAAGCAGGTGCCACCAGCTCAGAGGGCAAGAGGAAAGAAGGAAACAGATCACGTCCGGAATGCTCTCTCAGCCTTGTGGAATACCCGACTTGGGCTCGCTGAGAACAAAGTAAGAAGAGAACCCAAGAAGCAGGCACAAAAGGGACAAAAGGGAAACAGAACCAAGAAAAAGGGGTGTCTAACTATCCTCTTATGTCTCAGGACTGTTCAGAAAACTGCAACGAATTTTTAGACAACACGAAAGTCCCTGTTTATTTCAAACCAGGCAACACGTTAAGACAAAACTGGTTCACCCTAAGACAAGATGACCGACACAAAAAACAGAGCAATGTAGTGTATTCTATCCAATGCAGTGAAGAAAGTTGTAAAGAGCGTTACATAGGGGAGACTAAACAGCCACTTCACAAGCAGGCTTTATCAGCACGAGAAGACACGCAAGTTCAGGACCCCAGAGCGCTGTGCATCTTCATCGTTAAAGCCACAAACCACTCTATTGAAGACAGTGAGGTGGAGATTTTCTGAAAGCAGGGAAAAATGATGGTTTGAAAGAGGAGTTTAAGAAGGAGGCAATCTTTGTTAAAAAAGAGAATCCTTCATTAAATCGTAATGGATGGTTTAAGATTCAACCTTCCTGTTGTTTATAATGGTCTGCTGAAACCCTGGAGACGCCCTGGGCATTCGGATGCTAAATAGGCACTCAAGTGAGGCAGGGAACAATAGAAACATAGGCCATCCAGTTTCAATGGGCCATTAGCAGGAGGTCCCGCCCTGTGGGCAGGGCTCTCACAGAGTAGGATATAAACAAGAGTTCTCAGACTTGTTTCTCTGATTGAGAATGACTCTTGGATGAGAGTTGAAACGTTTTGTTTTTTCTAAAACAGAGTCCAGATGACTACAACTGAATCTTTTTCTACAATTACATTTCATGGTAAATATTTAGTAATAACATAGGGGAGACTAAACAGCCACTTCACAAGAGGCTTTATCAGCACAGAAGACACGCAAGTTCAGGACCCCAAAGGCATTCTGATGCTAAACAGGCACTCAAGGTGAGGCAGCCATATGCCAGGGAACAATAGAACAATAGGCCCATCCCAGTTAAGTTTCAATGGGCCATTAACATGTGTATTTCAGTCTGATCCAGTTAGAATGAATGACTAAATCTAGACTAAACTAAACATCCTTATGTGTGTGTCTGTGTCCTGGAGCCTCCCTCGTGCAGCTGTGATACACCCACATGTACAAGACTTCAAACTCTGAGCTCTGACACCAGATCAAACTCAAACAGACCCTGAGACCTGAGACGAACCAAAAACACTGTTGTTCTGGGTTTGTCTCCTTGGCGACCTTCTGTGTTCTTGTTGTTTATGTCCTCGTGGCCCCTCCCAGCTACAGAACTGATCCATGTTCCACAGGTTACATTAATGTTGCTCCACATTCCCCTGAAAACATGTCACTAAATGTTTTGGGAAGAGAATATGTTCTAACTGATGACTCTCATGTGGTTGAGTCAATCACCTAAATCATATTCTATGTTTGGTGACTGATGGTGCCTGCATTTAGAACTTAAGACTTTCTGTTTACAAGAACTGGACGGGTCAATGCGTCCTTTGGTAACGACCTGAACTCTTCCTGAAAGAATTACAATACAGCAAAGCAAAGCCATTTTATTCATAAAACACGTTTCATATATTAAGCCACTCAATGTGCTTTACAGCCAATAGATTTCAAAGACTAACAAGCCCAATTCAGTATAAGACATAGAATATGAAACAACAATAAGAGAAAGATAAAGAAACAACATTCAAAGACATTATAAAGCAATATTTATGATTATTATATTTATTGTCCAGTGTGTCTTCTGGCCCTCCTGCGCGTCAGAGCCTTGTTGATCTCTCTCAGAAGGGTCGCCTTGTTGTTCTTCATGTTCTCTTTGGCCGTGTCCAGCAGAAGCTTGATCATGTCAGGGCTGAAGCTCTTCTGAAACGTGGAGAACTGCTCCATCCTCTGGGCTACCTCCTCTGCGTCTGGAGAGAGCAGGAAAATACAATTCAGACTTTATTGTAGTCTTCCTAACTTGAAACAACAGGCCTGTCATACTTTGTGACGCAGTAGGTCAAATCTTATCTATAATTTGTCCGAATACTTCTTTAACAGGGGCAGTGCATATACACTTGAAACACTTTTCCTTTGCTCAGTTTTACCCATTTCACAAAAGTTAACCCCCTGTACTGTAATACACATGGATTTGAAAGTCATTCTCAGTGATATAGTTTATAGATACCTCTTAGAGTGAATTTGTGACGAGCATCTCAGTCTAAAAATCGATTTTTGATATTTTTTGGCCTGACCACGAGATTGCACACAGAAATGTGACAGTTTTGTGGTTGGCATATGCGCTGATAACTCCTTTCCTTCTGTCATTACTACCCAGAAAGTGCGTACACGCTTGGCTAAAGTTGGCTCTGTCTGAACTCAAATTGACATACTTGACATTTGAGGTCCATTTTAAGGCAAATTTTAAGTTCCAACCAGGTGTCGGACCTTCGATTGTACAGAACAGCCCACCCTTGATGCTGGGTTTCTGTTGGGGCATTGGCACGCAGCACAATAAAACGTCTGGACTCTTGGAAAAATGACATGCGTTCAAACTGTTTTTTCCAAGCCGC
>BJKM01000395.1:87370-187370 GCA_015082035.1 Chaenogobius annularis
GCTACCTCCTCTGCGTCTGGAGAGAGCAGGAAAATACAATTCAGACTTTATTGTAGTCTTCCTAACTTAACAACAGGCCTGTCGTACTTTGTGACGCAGTAGGTAATCTTATCTATAATTTGTCGAATACTTCTTTAACAGGGGCAGTGCATATACAAACTGACGCAAGAGAAAACATAAATCAACACAAGACAAGACAAGGACAGGCCTGGTCACTCCCTGACCTCCACTCCCTGACCTCCCCTCTCCTCATCTACGCTCACTGTAGAAGGCTTCCCTCGCTCTTCTCCTATACTTTTTAGGCCTCTTTTTCAACATTTGTTGAACACGCAGACCGAGCGTCTCCTCTTTTGGGTGTATTTTTACGTTTTTTAGACGCTCGCGTCTGCGTGGTGGGTGGTCTTTTAACCCCTCTTTTTGTGAACACCACCAACCCCTCTCCACGTTGTTTTTTTATTCTTTGGAAATCTTGTAAACGCTGCTTTAGCGACATTCGACGCCACCCCTCTCGCGATGTTTCCAAACGCTGTCTTCAAATGAGGTTTAGCTATGCTTATTCCCTTCTGTAGAAGGGGAAGACCCAGCCTGAACAGTCCTCTAAAGATTCCCCCCAAACCATTACCGTACTGTACTCTGTGCCCGCTAAAACCACTCAACTCTCCTCCAGCCTGATTTGCGTAATAGACCATATATTTTTCCGTTATCGGAGGTGAATGGTGTATGAGCCATTTGAACCAGCCGATTAGAAATAATTTTTGGTTGGTTTGAAGTGAAGCTTCACAAATACTTTTCCGTATAAAAAGGGGATGTGATTATTTTGATCGTTCTTGAGCGAGATTTCTATTTCATCTATAACCGTTTTCGACAGAGGTGCGTAGTGTGGCTTGTCAAAAGTAGTTGTGGTTACATCGGGCGTGTGATTAGCTATATTTACGCAGCGAAGAAGAGGGCGCGTGGGTGTCGCCTATCAGCTGATAATCCACTATATCACTATATACAAATATATTATAACTACCACCATAGATATCAGCGGGGTGTGGCGCCGCCGCTTGTTTACTAACGTTATTTACATCAAATGCTGAAATGCTCCCAGGACGAAAGCCAAGTATCTCCGCTAGTCTCCCGTGGAATATAAATGTGTAACCGTTGGCTCCAGATATCTCCACTGTGTTTGTTATGTTATTGATTTGTATGTTCATATGTGTTAACGCATCGTGACTGGCGAAACCGTAGTTAATTTCTTTAAGCAGTCTGTATAAAGTAGCGTAATACCCACAGTCGTGTTTATGATGTACTTCTTTCCGGAGGGGGTTTTTATCACTATGCTAGCATCCGCCTCTGTAAAACTCTTCCAGACTCTTGGGTATTGAATCTCGATAAGTCCCACCTCATAAGGTTCCTTCAACAAAGAGGTCGCGCCAGCTTGTTTCTAAAATGCCATATTTTTTATTGTTTGGGTAAGTACCCACTGAGGCATTGCTCGCTAAAGTAACGTAAAAACCACTGTTTCTACTCATTTCTCTCCTTTTATTTGTTTTGTCTCAGCTTATATCAACAATATCCTTTGCTTTCACCCAGGAGTTGAACTTCTCTGGCCAACCCAGCCACTTTACAAACGCATAGGCTCTCTCACCTTTACCCCTACGATCCAAAATCTTTTCAATCTTAAAAGACTTATTCTCATCCACAATCACACGCTGTAGCTCTGCTTCATAAAAAGTACCTTTCACCGTTTCTCCTGTGAGATCTTTCAGTTTATAAACAGGAGGCTCTCGAGCTATACACCGCGTCACGGTGAAAAATTCATCTGTGAAACTCTGCTCGTAACCCTTTCTAAATATACCTTTCTTCTTTGATATCCTCACGCGATCACCCACGTTTAACCCAAAAACAACCCTCCCCCCTGGTTTTTCCTTGTACAACGCATTGAATACTGTCTTCTCGTTGTCTTTATCTACAGATGCCGGTGTTGTCTTTATTGACCGATGGTACGTATTGTTATAAGCGCTTGTCAGCTCCGGGATAACATCTAAATACCGACGCGAATTCACAGAGGTTAAATAACGCCACATTCTTGTCTTGTACGTTCTGTTGAAACGCTCCACCACGCTAGCCTTGGTCTCATTCCCCGTTGAAAAATGTATTATCTTATACTCTTTTAACATCTGTTGAAAGTGTTTTATTATAAAACTCTGTCCCCTCATTCCGTTTGAAGCTTGACAGGTATCCGTCCTTCACACAGTATGTCTTTAAACGCTTTTGAAACAGACGAACCAGATTTGGACTTAAGACATCTCACCCACGCGTATTTTGAAAAGACATCTATACATGTTAATAGATAACGCACGCCATCATTATCTGTTGAATATTCATCCATGTCCACTAAGTCAGCCTGAAACTGATTGTCAATACCTCTAACCAGAACCCTGTTTCTTCGGAACCGGCGCTGAGCGGGGGCGTGGAGAGTGTACGCGTCTTCCCCCAGCAGGAACTTTTTTACTGTTTGATATGATGCTGTATTACCATCAACTTCATTTTGTACAGCTTTCTGTAATTTACTAACACCACCCAAGCCTCCAGGATGTGCTGGATCGTGATATATTTTACGTAGCGTACTCTCCATGATGAGGACAAAACATAGATTAACACGATTTATAGAAAAACAAAAGCTTTTATTAGCGTAAGAAACACATCGTTTTTAAAAAATCATACAAAGTGATTATGCACTCCCCAGCCATGTTTTTAAACCCTACATCCAACATAGCTGTTTTGAACCAGTCTCCAGCCAGTGTTTCATACATCGTGTCGATCACGGTGTGTATGTTTTCTTCTTGCTTCAGATCACATAGAACAGCCTCCACAGCACCCTGGATCCTCTCATTACTGGCGTGAACACCATGTCCGGTCAAGAAACGTGATACGGCTTTTATGAAATTATCATTCCATAATTTCTCCTTCACTTGCTCAAACCATACCTGTAAGTGGTCGTCTGAGTAAGGATACAGACAATGGTGGTTTTTCTGACTCGGGTGGTTTATCTGACAACCGTAACATGATTCCTTCCAATTTTTTATCATCACCTGGCTGACCAGGTGAGTAACGATTATTTTCACGTTCTCAACAAATTTCACCATCAGTGCTCCGCACACAGGTTTGCACGGCACGTCGTCATTCTCCGTGTCATCCATCTGAGACGCTTGAATAGGTGAGCTAGACGAGTACTCGGGTCCGTTAGATGTCACTGATGAAAACAAGGGATTTCGTATTCCTAATCCACCGTTATCATTCTCCAAATCGCCATCTTCGAAAATTATCAAAGACGGTCTCAACTGCTTATATGATCTTTCTAAAAACAAACAAACAAACAAAATAAGACGATTTAGTAGGTTAAAAAAACAACAACAACACGTATATTACATTCACACATGCACAATACCCACCATTCTGTTTTTTATCACGTTGCTATGGTTTTTTTCGTGTTGCACACGAAAAAATCTCACGCACAATTTGGTGAATCGTCAAAAACAAGACGTTTCCTAATGTCCTCCAGACTATGTGCGAGTCTATCTTGCCGGATGACCTCGTCAATGCCTCTAAACAACTCACACATATGCCCCCAGTCTTTCCACTGTATAAAGAACAGGTTGTCAAAATATCTTTCCTGGTCATAGGGCGTTAAGCTATAGGGCTGTAAAATCCACTCCGCTAACCCCTTTTTCAAAAGTAGCACCTCTCTGTCCGCGCAGACGGATACAAAAACAAAACCATCTACTCCACCACTCGCACGACCGGACTCTAAACGGTACATTTGATCACCGCTAGAGCTGGCCCAATGACACGCGTAAGATTCTGTCTCAAAAATAGCTCTACGAACGTCGTTACAGATGCTCCTGAGTTGTCTCCAGTCTGATACAGACATGGGCTTCACCCCACCAACACCCCACGGTTTGCCTATATCTGATACGGAGCTCTTTAACGTAACCAACCCATCATAATGAATACGCACTATAGGCATACCCACCATCGCCTGTAAATGAAACCCCAGAGCCGGGCGGTGGCGTGTTCGCTAGTCTCTTAGGTCTTCGCTTCGGAGCATCTGGCACGCTCATCAAAAAGTCGGGCGTGCCTAACTCATCGACTTGTGAATCCATTGCGTTCTCGCCGGCCATTGCTTTTTTTTGTAGTTGTCTCGTGTAGAGAGAAATCCTAAAAGAAAAGGAATCCACGTAGCTCTCAGAGAATCATTCCCCTATATATACGTCACCATGACTTTGAAACACACCCCAACAACTCGTCTTCTGGTGGGCGTTTCTTAGTTGAGGTACGACCCACCTGTAGATCTCACGACATTATATATGTCCTTAATAAGGATTACATACAACACACACACACACACACACACACCACAACAGCCTATACAGTAATAAAATATATTTATTTATTTTTAAAAAAAGAGAGAGAAAGAGAAAGAAAAAACGCTTAAAATGATCTCCTTGACACTACCCCATGCATTCCTATTCGTTTTTAAAGAAGCATATCCTGCATAGTTATACATCCCCTATCACTATCACCACACACCACTGAGCGTTTTTCTAAAAGAGACAAAAACAGCCACAGTTATACATCCCCACCACTAATGCCATGCACCACTGTACGTTTTTCTAAAAAAATAAAAAATATACGCTGTAATTACACGAGCTCACCACTACGTCATGAGAAAAAAAATATTAAAAAAAAATATATTTTTAAAATATTTTTAATATTTTTTTTTTTTTTTTTTTTTTTTTTTTTTTTTTGTGCAGTTATACATTCCTACCACTATGCCATGCGCTCCCAAAAGGGGTCTCCTATTACTACTCCCCTGTACTGTAATACACATGGATTTGAAAGTCATTCTCAGTGATATAGTTTATAGATACCTCTTAGAGTGAATTTGTGACGAGCATCTCAATCTAAAAATCGATTTTTGATATTTTTGGCCTGACCACGAGATTGCACACAGAAATGTTACAGTTTTGTGGTTGGCATATGCCGCTGATAACTCCTTTCCTTCTGTCCATTACTACCCAGAAAGTGCGTACACGCCTTGGCTAAAGTTGGCTCTGTCTGAACTCAAATTGACATACTTGACATTTGAGGTCCATTTTAAGGCAAATTTTAAGTTCCAACCAGGTGTCGGACCTTCGATTGTACAGAACCAGCCCACCCTTGATGCTGGGTTTCTGTAGGGGCATTGGCACGCAGCACAATAAAACGTCTGGACTCTTGGAAAAATGACATGCGTTCAAACTGTTTTTTCCAAGCCGCTTTGCTGTCATTCATTTTTCTGTCCTGCTGCCAAGCGTATGCTCCAGAGGTATCCATTTATTGTGTCCATGGCAGGAGGGTTAAGGCCCATGTAACAGTTCTGAAATCCAGTGGGACGCTGATGTCAAAAACAGCGCTTTGTAGATCTCGGTCCCATATTTCTGAGCAACAGGACAGTCCCAAAACATGTGACAGTGGTTTGCCTGCTGGCTGCCACAGTTTCTCCAACAGTTAGCATTTCCTTGTGAATAATGAATTATATATGACTTAATAAAAATGTCTATCAGTTATAATGGTCAGAGTTGCTTTGATTATTTTGTTGGTTGTAAATAATACCCCGCCCTTTTAAAAGTGGTATTCAGATGTTGCAGTGCTCTCAGTTGTAGCATATGCAGTGAAGATGAACAATTCAAAACACATAAATGAAGCAAACAGAACTGTGTCTTCAAATGTCACTTCAAATAAAACATAACAGGAATACCTAATGTGTTCCTTGTATTTACCTTTGCAGTTGCGTCGGTTGAAGAGGGGCATGAAGACCACAGTAGGAGCCGTGTCGTTGCCCTCAAACACGTAGCAGTCTCTGGGCCAGTCCTTCTCCTCCTCCAGGACCTGGTCATCCAGCTGTGGGAAGGGCTTCTGCACCTCCGCCGCGTAGGCCCGGGCCAGTGTCAGAGTCTGACGACGAGACATGAGTTTAGGCTGGAACGACTACAGAAGTATATCACATGACACGTTTTCTGACGAGGTGACTGATTAAATGTGCAATTGTTCAGTTCCCAGTGCACATTTGAAAACACTGCAGTTTAGCACAAAACAAAAAAACAGGCCGGGTTTTGTAGTCAGTTTTGATCAAATCAGTGTCACATTAAAAAGGACATGAAAATAATCACTTTAATTAGCTTTATATGGTACAAGGTTAATGTTAAAACAGTGTCTCTGGATCAATAGCTTTTTGAAAAGAAATTAAATGGGGGCTGTTTTATTGTGCTGTTTTAGAACAGTATTGCACTTTCCTATTAGTAATTAGTAAAAAATAATGATCTGCGAAGGTTATACTAAAAGCCAAAGCCTTTAAGTTTAATTTTTATTCGAAGCAAAAGATTTAATGATAAAAGATTTTATACATGGAATGGACTTTCACGTTATACAGTTTACTGGGCACCAAAGGCCTAATAGCAACAAAGTGAGAAATAGATTTTTGCAGAGGACCTCATGTTTCACCTGCATAGTTGCAGCCTTTGCTCTACGGTAATTGTGACCGTTAAAGTTTTTGAGATTTTTATTTTGTTGGTAATGTTGCTATCTTGCACACTTTAACCCGAAGAGGTTGCTGCCTTCTTCCCTTTCCGTCAATCAAAGCCTGCTACTTTTGCCTCTCAACCACACGTCCCGTCTCAGACACGTCCCATGTCTCAGACACGTCCGTCTCAGACACGTCCCATCTCAGACACAGACACCCGTCCCGTTCTCAGACATGTCCCATCTCAGACACGTCCTTTCTCAGACAAGCAGGACACCCATAGACTGTACATAGAAGTCACATCATACTGTTCAGCTCCAGTCATTTAAAGCCAATCGAGGCTAGTAGTTATAGCGGCTAATGTGGAGTTTGTAGAAGGTACATGCCCCTTCTCACCACACGCTGATTTCCACGAGGGGGCAACAAGCTGTGAAATAACAACAATAACGCACTAAAACACAAGGATCATGTAGAGCTATTGATACAAACATTTTAAGTCCAGAATGGCGAGTCTGACAGCAGCAGTTACAGAGAAAGAGGAGCAGATTCAAAAGAAGTCGATTCACGCCCAGGCTCGCTTCCTATTTGGAACGCCACAGCTAGCGCCTTAGCTACGTCCACTTATATATGTATTCTATGGTTCTACCTCAAACATGTCCCCAGCGCTGTACTCCGGGGCAATGATGAGGTCAATGTCCCGTCTCGGTCCCAGGAAGGAGGGGTAGCCCACGTTGACAAGCAGCCCCGCATCCATCAGGTGCACGTGCTCCTCAGAGGCCAGACAGGCTGGAATAGGCGCCTCTGCACAATTCATACACAAACAAATCATAAAACATAAGAAAAGAAGAAGAATTTGTAACCTGAACTACAAACTAAAAATAATCTGTTTTTTGGGGGGAATTTTTTTATGAGGCTTACTTCAGGGGCTTTGTATTTAATTACAAATGTCACAAGCCTTTACATTATCAAATTAAAGGTTGTGGTGAACTCCAGATTGTATCACACCAGTTCAAACTATTTTCCTACAAGTGCACAATAGCCGCTATTAAATCTATCTAAAAATATCTATATGTTTAATCTAAATTGTATGCTATTATGAGGTGGTATCTATTGAAGTATTCTGTCCCATTCTGTGCAGCACTTTGAAATGTGTGTCAAGTTTTTTTTTCCATGTTATATTTGTTCATACAAATATATATGTGTGTGTCTTAAAATTTGAATACATTCTAATAAATGTGATAGATTCCTGTACAAGGTTTTGTAACTTAAGTGATCATCTTTAGACCATCCTTTACCTTCATACTTGTACAGGAAGTTCTTGACCGTACCCCATTCCCACCGCAGAATGAGGGGCATGAGTTTGCGGACCAGCAAAGACACTGTACAAAAGAACCAAAACCATTGAAACTTCTCTGATCAACTCATAGTGTGCCCTCCACCATTTTACAAACCATGCGTCTTTGTGGGCCCCTCGGGTAGAGTCTGGGCCCAGTCCTGGACCACAGTCCCCAATTCCAAGGTCCACTGCTGGAACTGCTGCGCTCTTTGCTCTGGACTCAGGGACTCCAGCAGGACGGACTCATTACGATTCACTTTGTCTGGAAAACAAGGGATCAACATTCTAAGTCATTCTAAGACTAAGTTTTACTATGTACAACCAAGCTTTGGTGTTGCATAGACTGAAATACCTTGAAAATATTTAGCAAATGCAAGAAACCATACCTGCTTTCAAAGTCCGATCTTATAAGATTTAGCAAGCAAAGCAGGACAAGGCCTGGGTAGTACTTGGAGGGAGACCACAGGGAAAATCAGGTGCCAAAGTGCGGCGACAGTGTCTTTAGACAATACACTTGACCCACATTTGCCTATGAATCTGACTTGGGCAAGAATGATTGCTGGTGGGAGGGGCCTTGCTTCTGTCATTCTGCCCCAGGGCAGCTGTGGCTACAGTAGTAGCTTACCACCAACGAGTGTGGAGTGACTAATGCACTGTAAAGTGTTTTTGGGTGTCCAAAAAGCACTATAGAAATCAAATGCACTATTATTATTATTATAAAGAAAATACATTAAAGGTCATTATGTATTCATGTTACATTTAGTAATAATAATCCAAAATGTAATACAATTGTTAGTTAGTTATTTCAAACCTGCATATTACCTATTTTACAACACATATTTCCAGCAATTATGCAGACAAGAGAAACTGCCTGGTTTGAAGAGGGGGATGGTGGAAGCTTTCGCTTTCCAGAAGTCCAACCCCCTCACACAAATCCATTTACAGATTATTATCAGCAATAGTATTGTAAAATACCTACAACGTTCAACAACATAAAACAACATACAACAACACAAGACAAGGACAGGCCCAGACACTCACTAACCTCCACTCCCCCCTCTTCATCTGCACACTCACTGTAGAAGGCTCTCCGCCTGGTACTTTTTTATTGAATCAAGTAATGAACAAATATTTTCTGTTTTATTTCCCCCAAAAAATGTAATAATATGTAAAAACGAACTAAACCTGAGCCAGTACTGGTGGAGACCCAAAGGAGTTTGCTCTGACTTCATGCTCCAGCACAGTAATAGTATGGACAGAAGGTGGAACAGAAAATGTCTGCTAATCTAATTGTTAACTTTACTGTTTATTTGGTCATTGGAGTGAAACACAGGTTTAACGCATGCGACATATGCTGAGAACTGAAATTTTAACACTCAAATTCTCTTCTCTAACTTTAACCAACGTCTACATTTAAAGCCTAGCCTGATTACTAGAAAAAGAAAAGAAAAAAAAAGCTTAAGGCCTGATTTGTTTTCCAGCCATCGATCTTCTTCAGCTTATCCAAGGCCGGGGCACGAGGGCAGCAGTTTAAGCAGGGACTCCCAGACTTCCCACACCCCAGACACTTCCTCCATCTGCTCCAAGGGGATCCTGAGTCGTTCCCAGGCCAGCCGAGATACATAGGCAAGGCAAGGCAAGGCAAGTTTATTTGTAGAGCACAATTCGTACACAAGGCAATTCAAAGTGCTTCACACAACAGGAAAAAATGCATTAAAATCACAAAGACATGGCAGAAATCACAAAAATAATAGTTCAAGACATAAAAGAGAAGAGTGCAAAGAAAAGCATTTCAGTCATATGCACAGCCAAACAAAACAGTTTTTAGTTTAGATTTGAACATTGCCAGAGTAGCGGCCTGTCTCACATCCTCTGGAAGACTGTTCCAGATTTTAGCTGCATAAAACTGAAACGCACATTCCCATGTTTAGTCCTGACTCTGGGCACCAGCAGGAGGCCGGTCCCTGTGGTCCTCAGAGTCCGAGATGGTTCATATGGCACTAACATGTCCGAGATGTACTTTGGTGCTAGGCCATGGAGAGACTTGTATACAAGCAGAGCTGCTTTAAAGTCTATTCTCTGAGCCCAGGGAGCCAGTGCAGAGACCTGAGCACAGGACTAATGTGATCATACTTCCTGGTTCTAGTCAGGACCCGAGCAGCGGCGTTCTTGGATGTACTGCAGCTGTTTTACAGCTCGTTTGGAGAGGCCAGTGAGCAGGCCGTTACAGTAGTCTAATCTACTGGAGACAAACGCATGAATAAGTCTCTCCAGGTCTGGTTTAGACACTATACTTTTGATTTTGGCAATGTTTTTTAGATGGTAAAAAGCTGCTGATGTTATTGATCTGACGTGGCTGTTAAAATTCAAATCTGAGTCCATTATTACCCCCAGATTTCTAACTTGATTTGTAGGTTTTAGAGCAAGACTCTGGAGGTGACTGCTAACACTTTCTCTTTGTTTCTGTGGGCCAAAGATGATCATTTCAGTCTTGTCTGAGTTCAGCTGGAGAAAGTTGTTTTGCATCCACACACTGATCTGTTGGATGCAGTGACAGAGTGAATCCACTGGTCCATATTCACCTGCCGTCAGTGAAACATAGATTTGAGTGTCGTCTGCATAATTGTGATAGGACACATTCTCGCTGCGTATCAACTGACCTAAGGGCAGCATGTAGAGGTTGAATAGAAGGGGTCCCAGGATTGACCCTTGGGGCACCCAACAGGTCAGGGGCATCTGGTCTGAGACACAGTTACCAATTTCAGCAAAGTACTTCCTGTCTTCCAGATAGGACTTTAACCAGTTTAGCGCAGTGCCAGTGATGCCCACCCAGTCCTCTAGTCTCTGTAAAAGTATCCCATGATCGACAGTGTCAAAAGCAGCACTCAGATCTAACAGAATTAAGATTGAGGCTCTGCCCGCGTCAGTGTTCAGGTGGATGTCATTTGTCACCTTGACAAGAGCAGTCTCAGTGCTGTGATGAGGTCTAAAACCTGACTGGAAAACATCAAATGAGTTGCTTATTAAGAGGAAATCACTGAGCTGTTGGTAAACAACCTTTACAAGGACTTTGCCCCAAAATGGCAGATTAGAGATGGGCCGGTAATTACTCAGTACTGCGGCATCAAGACTGCTCTTCTTTAGGAGAGGCTTTATGACCGCAGTTTTCAAAAGAAATTGGGAATATTCCAGATTGAAGCGACATGTTAACTATTTGAGTGAGTGGTGCTAACAAAACTGTTCAGCACAGACTTTAGAAATCTGGTGGTTACACATCGAGGCAGCATGTAGATGAACTCAGACTGGTGATGATCTCCTGGACAGTTTTGTCAGTTACAGGTGCAGAAAAAAAAAAATATCCTTCCCTAGTTCTACATAAAATGAGGTTGTACATGTACAATTTCTCTCTGTAAATCTCTTTCTGAACTTGGAGCTTCGACTTGCGCCATTTTCGTTCGGCCGACGGCACTCCCTTTTCTGTGCCCTGACCGAATCATCATTTCTCCATGGCGCCTTCTGCTTATTTTTAACAATTTTAGCCTTCATAGGGGCAATGGTGTCAAGAACATTGAAAACACTAGATGTAACAAAGTTCAACAAACAATTTACATTAGAACATGAGACATTTTCAAAGTTAATCATTTCCATAGATAGTTTTCCCATGCTGTCATTTATGTGTCTCCTCCGGACAACTGCAGGACCAGCTGGTAGTTTGGGAAAAACAGACAGGTCAAGAAAGACACAGAAATGATCAGACAGAGCAACACTCGACCACATTGACGTTTGAAATATTAACCCCTTTTGTAATTAGAAGATCTAGAGTGTGCCCTCTGCTGTGGGTGGGGACACTCACGCGCTGAGTAAGACCGAAAGTTTCAAGGACAGCATGAAGCTCTTTAGCGTTTCTGTCACAGATATTATCAACATGAACATTGAAATCACCTTTTATGACCAAACCATCAAAGTCTGTGCATACGACTGAAAGCATCTCAGTAAAATCATCAATAAAACTTTTGCAGTGCTGAAATGAAGAAGAATGGCTGGAGACTGTTTTAGCTCAATTTTAAAGGCTACGTACTCAAATGTTGAAAACACCCAAAAGGACAACCTGTGGGAAACTATTTAATCTCTAACAAAAGCACACACACCTCCTCCCTTTTTGTTTTCTCGTGTTTCAAATTCAAACATAAAGTTGGGTGGAGCAGATTCTATTAGAACTAAATTTCTTGTGTTTTTGTCAAGCCATGTTTCACTTAAAAACATAAAATCAAGATTATAAGAAGAAATACAATTATTAATTAAGAATGATTTGTTACATAAGGATCTGACATTTAGCACAGCAAGTTTCAGACTAGTTTCAGTGAGACTGGGCGTTATCTTTTTACAAGGAATAGGAATCAAATTTCTCAGATTGGGCATCCTGACTCGCATTTTGTTTTCCCATCTGTGTGATGTTACTACAGAAATAGCACTAGGGGAGGCTGTTTTTACACAGGGCCCCGGGTTGTTTTGATTTTTAATATGACTAAGTCCGCGCAACGCTGAGACCCAGTGCATCCTAGCTATGGGAGATACCAGGTGAAAGCGACGAGGGGGATAGGTGGGGGGGCTTTTGTTGTGTAGTAGCGGGAGCCGGTGAGCGTTTGGGACCAGCTGAAAGGCGGGGGTTTAGGTGGGGTGATTTTTGTCTGTGTAGATACAGTCAGGGGAGAGTTCATCATCGTTGATATCAGAACTCTTGCTCTTGCTATATTAGGCGTGAGTGGAGCCATCTTAATGCCTGATTTTATCAGATATTCAAGATGGCTGGGAAGGCCCCTGGGTGAGGGTGGAGATGGAAAGGAGAGTGAGGAATCTGTAGTGGGAGTAGATGTTGCAGGGGGGACCCAGGGCTGCTCTGAGGGCAGGGGCGATGGAGGGGATACTGCCGGGCCCACCACAGATGGGTCCAAGGCCTTTGATGAGGACCGTTTCGGAAAGAACTGAAATTACTCCTGCGCTAGCCGTGGTGAAAATTGTTGTGGCGCTGCTGCAGATGAGTCCTTTGCTGGAGGTGGTGGAGGTGATCGTGGAGCAGCTGGAGTTGAATTCTTTGCTGGTGGTGGTGGAGTGGCTGCTAATAAGGGACATAGTCCCTCCAGCATGTCCTGCGTCTTCCCGGTGGAGACATGCCCGGAACACCTCCCCAGGGAGGCTCCTCCCATGTAACTGAGCTCCTCCTCCTAATCTCTACTGCTTGAATCCGTTACTTTGTCCTTTCAGTCATTACCCAAAGCTCCTGACCACAGGCGAGGGTAGGAACGTAGATTGGCCGGTAAATTGAGAGCTTTGCCTTTCGACTCAGCTCCTTCTTCACCACAACAGTCCGATGCAGCGACTGCAGCACTGCAGACGATGCACCGATCCGCCTGTCAATCTCACGCTCTATCTTTCCCTCACTTGTGAACAAGACACCAAGATACAATTTACGGTTGAGAACCATGGCCTCTGATTTGGAGGAGCTGATCCTCATCCCAGCTGCTTCACACCTGGCTGCAAAAACTACCAGTCCATGTTTGCAGGTCCAGGTTTGATGGCGCCATCAGGACAACATCATCTGTAAACAGCAAACATGAGATCCTGTGGTCCCTAAACCCGGACACCCTCCGACCCCTGACTCACTGCCGGAAATGCGAACACTCCTCCTCCGGTCATACAGGGACCGGACAGCCCGGAGCAAAGGGCTCCGGACCCCATACTCCTGGAGCACCCCCCAAAGGACACCACGAGGGACACAGTCGAAAGCCCTCTCCAGCACAACCAGTCCACAAAGCACATGTGGACTGGTTGGGCAAACTCCCACGAGCCCTCAAGCACCTAATGGAGAGTAAAGAGCTGGTCCAGTGTTCCCGACGCACAGGACAATAACCACACTGCTCCCGGAATCCGAGGTTGACTATCGGACGGATTCTCCTCTCCAGTATCCTGAAATAGACCTTTCCGGGGAGGCTGAGGAGTGTGATCCCTCTGGAGTTGGAACACACCCTCCCTTCTTGAACACAGGGATCACCACCACTAGCCTGCTCATTTTACATTAATTTAAAATGTTTTTGTGCATTACCTTGAAGCGCGTTCTGGAGGTTGTCAATGTATGTGAGCACTCCCTCGTTGGTCACATAAGCTTTGGTCAGAGTTATAAATGTAGTGATGGTATTATAACTGCGCAGGTACGCCTCTGCGCGCTGTGTCCAGGAACGCCGGAACTGCAAGGACAACATACATATGCTACACTATTTTAGCACACACCCACACAGCTGGAGTAGCGATAAATTGATACCCTGTTAGCGTGTTAGCATACATACCATTGAGCCAGGCTGGGATGTGTTGCTCCATCTTCTCATTGGCCAAAGCACAGCCCAGGATGCCTGCACGCAGTAGGTGCGTTGTTATGATTAACAAGGCGGACGGTTCAGTTTATAAAGCTTCTTAATGACAGGTGGCTTTGGGGTCCCCCATGACATTTTTTGGAAACATTTTTGTAATTTCCTTTCATTTGAAGGGTTGAAGGGTATTTAAAATATGATAGTGCCATTGCACTAAATAAATAACATATGTGCAGTTATAGGCTGCACATAAGCCCTAGGTATTAGCCCAGATATTAGCAGCACAATTTTATAACCTGTCTTATTCTTTGATTAAGTGCTTTTAGATAAATATTGTGGTTCAAAATGTCCAAAATATAAAATAATGATGACGGTTGTTATAGATTATAAAATCGACTTTTATGAGCTTTTAACCTTCTTACAATACTATTGGTACCTCTGTATATGTGCCCAAAATGTTTTTGATTGATTCCTGCAGTCTTTAACAAGAGAATAGTCTCTATCCTTTCCCTCGGATGAGCAGACGAACGGGGCCCACTAACCAGGATGAATCAGCCTGGAGAGTGCCACAGCACGCTTCCCTGTTTCAGCCCATCCTCCAGGAAGCATTCTGTACCTGTAACACGCCCCCCCACCCCCACGCTCAGAGAAACCTTGGCTATTTAGCCACAGTTAGCTTCAAACGCTACTTCTTTGATCCAACGCTGCTGCGCTGACATGTGCCGTTGTGTATCGGCGCTGACCGGCACGACTCTCGGTCTCTGTTCACATTCCACTCGAGGCTACGTCACGGGGTGGTGTGGGAACGCACACTCACACTGAGACTACGTCCCGACTACATTGGCCGGGGGAGGTGGATCGCTCTTCACGAGGATGGGGGGGTGAATCTCTAACTAAGCTGTCTGCACTTCCAGGTTTGTGTGCCGGTCCAAGATATGGGTGATATTGTATAACTATTATGCTATGGGTGTTGCACAGCACATATTATTATAAACTATGCCCTAGGGTTGACTATGAAACGGGGAAAATAGCATTATATAGGATCTTTAATCTTCACCCAGTGCACCAGTAGAGGTCGAGTCCTTGCGCCTCCATTAATGGGTGTCTGCACGTACCCTGGACTTGGATCATGTCCATCTCAGGCCTGTCCTCCTGCAGAGCGCCTCCCTGGAACCTGCTGCCCAGAGCTGAGGTCTCCACAAACAGGTCCAGCTCAGAAAAGCCAGTCTCAGTGTGGGGTCAGCTCAAACCACCGTCCTGAGACAACACGAAAAGAGGAGGTGAGTGAGAAAAAACGTTGATGTTTTAAGGCCTGTGTCATGTTTCCACACACTAAAGCTGTACCTTTGTATGGGCCCCTGATTGAAGCAGTACTTATCGATGGCTCCGTACACAGGATAAGGGTTTGAGGCATTCCTTCCAGCCTCTTCTGAGAGCCTCCTGCTGTCCCACTATGGAACAGCACACACACACACTCAAATATAAGATAACCACCTTTGTTTGTCCCACAATGGGTTTTTTACTGCTTTAGTCCATATATAGAACCTGATTTAAACCCTTTTTAATACCTGCTTCAGACCTGGTTCTGTACCTACTTCAGACCCTGTTCAGACCCTGCTTCAGACCTAGTTTAGTACCTAGTTCAGACCCTGTTTAGTACCTGCTTCATGATGCCTGCAGCGATCAGAGCTCCCCACACGTCGGTCAGAGAGAAGTCGTCCCTCTCAGCTTTTTCACTGAGCCAGGAAACAGCCAGGTCCAGCGCCACAGTCTGAGATGTGAGCAGGGCGGCCAAGCCATGTGTGAGTCCAGATTCCGGCTCCACTCAGGGTCACTATACAAGGACGCCATGGCCCTGAAGACACACCCACATACATGCACGCACTGGTCACATACTCAGTGGGCACACAGCCTCCAGTTCACTTCACACCAACAACAAAAAGAAACATCTCTCCGGGGAAATCATCTCAAAACTATATTCACTGAACAACAGCAGCACCATTTTTCCTGAGCTGAACTCAAAGATATTAACCTTTTTCTATTTACACAAAAGACCCATATCATTCAACTATTGTTAACAAATCTGTGTTTCGTTACTGTAGCACACCATCCCCCTTTTTGGGGAGTTTTATGATGTCTCTGGCACAAGGAGAGGCTTCATGAATTGAACGTTGGAATAAACTTTTTCTAAAATGACTAAAAAGACTATGCTGTTTTTTTAAACAATCATTTGATTACAGACTTTGTCAACCAGATTAATTTACTTTGAATATTATTAATGGCTTTTTGTCGGTTCATTTAACTGTTTTATGACTTGTCTTGTGATTATTTTTTTTTTACCTTGTGGCTTAGTTAAGGCCATGGCTTTTTCTCACACATTGGCTGTGTCTGATTGGTTGAACGTTGGTGCTGAGATCCAGGTTCCAGCCTAGTTAAAACACTGCACAGGCCCCCCAGTCAGGCCATCGAACCCAACCAGTTGAGGAGGAAGGACCCATTGCCCGGAAGGAGAAAGAAATGAGTGTGTCCTATCTTAAACTAAACTAGCTAAGCCAAGATAGGGAACAAGGACATTTCAGAGAAACACCCTAGGAAGCTAACTTTACACTCTCCTGACAAATTATTCTTGATCCAATCCTTTAATCAATATCAATTGATTGTGGTGTGTTCCAAGATGGCTGCTACTGCCTTAGCAGGTCCAACATCTATCGACAGCAAACATTTATAGAGTTTGATACCATATTCTTGGTCATTTTTATAATTTTTTGCTGTTTTTGTTGACTCATTTGAAGACACGGACCTGGTGTGGCCTACCCTGCCAGCCATGCCACCTGGAGAAACGCGGTCTCTCTTAAAACCGGACAATGTGAAGGGCAAAACAATCACTCATCTGGAAGAAGAGATCCTGCGACTATCCACTGAATTTAACATGTCGGTGTGATCCCTCATTCGTCCAGGAGTGTTCCATTGTAGAAAAAGATTCAGTTGTAGTCATCTGGACTCTGTTTTAGAAAAAGAAAACGTTTCGACTCTCATCCAATAGTCATTCTCAATCTGTGAAACAAGTCTGAGAACTCAGGTTTTATATCCTACTCTGTGTAAACCAGGCATGTCCAAACTGCAGCCTGGGGGCCAAATGCGGCCCTCAGACCAATTTTTGTTGGCCCTCCGGCTTCTTGCTAAGTTGGTCCAAACAACAAAAAGTAGTACTTTTTAATGTAAATTTTGAAAAATTCAAGCATTTTGATGTTATACCAACGTAAAATTAATGTTTCAAGTCTTGTGGAGGCTCATCGAAACTATGTCAAATGCAAAATTTCGAATTATTAACTTCATTGTTGGGTTGTCTGTGGCCCTCTGCTCCGTATAAATTTCAAAACGTGGCCCCCGGTGAAAAAGGTTTGGACACCCCTTATATAAACCCTGCCCACAGGGTGGGACCTCCTGATAATGTGCCATTGAAACTACCTGAGATGGGCCATTAACGTCTTATTGTACACTGACTTTTGCTCCCTCTTCACTCAGTACCTGATTAGAATGCCTCGGGCATCTCCAGGGTTTCAACAAGTCAGTGTACAATAGGATGTTCTGCACAGTTGGGCAGATTGACATCATAATGATGAGAGAGCGCTCACATACATTGACAACCTCCAGAACGCGGCCCAGGCTAAGCCATCTGACAGTTGTGTGATCTGAGGTCACCATGTTCATTCTCATGCTCTTCTAAAAGCAACAAACTGTCTGTGATTTAATGCTCGTGCCCTGATGAAATTAACTGTTTTGGTTTCAACATCAACAACATGGTTAAGTTTTTGCACTGACTTGCAACACATGCTAATGTATAATACAATGTATGAGTCCTGTTCAGTCAGTACATCTTGGGTCCGTTTCAAATGTCCGAAATTTTTTCTTGTCAGACTTGGACACCCATCTATACTGACACAGCCAGTATGTCCCATGTCAGTCCCAGTTTGTTCATGCATGCGTTTACCTCAAAGTAAAAGCAATTCAGTTTTAGTCATAAAAAATAAAATAAAATAAAATAAAATTACATAAACCGTATTTGGCAGGCGGGCCTTAAAATGCCAGGATCATTGTTCACATCGGGACAGACGACATGTCATAAAGGCAGATAGGCAATGTTCTGAAACCGTGGATAATTCAGGGCATGTCCGTGTTTGTCTCCGGTCCCATTCCCACACTGAATCTCGGTGCTGAGAGATTCAGTAGAACTCTCTATTTTAATGCCTGGTTTAGCTCAGTTTGTAGGTTCCACTTCATCAATTTCAATAACAATTTTAACTTGTTTTGGGTACGTCCCTATCACTACTGTATGGATGGTTTGCACCCGAATAGACTTGGAAGCCGTCTACTCACAAACCACATGCTCTACGCTGTCCACTACTTGGTGGGCATTCCCGCACGTGAGTGACTGCTTTCTTCCTTCAGGCCCCTCGCAATCTCGTCTTCTTCAGAATTTTCAACACACAGCTGTCTACAGACTAATTTCCCCTCTAGGTCACAGCAAACAATGTCTCAAAATGAACAAACTCTGGAAAACTTTCAGAGTGGACAGCGCACGTTCCCTATTAGACCTATTATAACAGAGCTGCCACAAATATAAACCTTCTTTCTGTGGCATTGTGTCTCTGTATAACAGAAGACTGAAACATGTCTTGACAAATGCACAGGTAGTGCAGTTTTTATAGCATCAGTCCCACCAACTTTAAGTGGGAATCTGAAACACGAGAAAACAAAAATGGTGGAGGTGTGTACTATTTAGAGATAATGCAGTTACCCACAGGTTATTGTTCAGAGTGTTTTCATATTTTGATTATGTATCCTTTTAAATGAAGCTAAAATAGTCTCCATCCATACTCTTCATTGTTTTATACAAGCATCCCCAGCACTGCCAAAGTTTTATTGATGATTTTACTGAGCTGCTTTATGTCGTATGCACAGATTTTGATGGTTTGGTCATTACAAGTGATTTCAATGTTCATGTGGATAATATTTGTGACAAAAACGTTAAAGAGCTTGGTGCTGTCTTTGAAAGCTTTGGTCTAACCCAGCCCCACCAACAGCAAAGGGCACACTCTGGACCTGCTGATTACAAAGGGGGTTAATATTTCAAAGGTATGGTAAATGTTGCCTTGTCTGATCATTTCTGTGTCTTTTATGACCAGTCTGTTGTTCCCACACCACCGTTTCCTGTAATTGCTCAGAGAAGACACATAAATGACAGCACAGGTGCACTGTTCAAGGACATGTTACGCTTTGAAAATGCCTCATGTTCCAATGTTGACGAGTTATTGCACTCTGTTACATTTAGTATTTTTGAATGTTCCAGACACCATTGCTCCAATGAAGGTTAAAATTATGAAAAATATGCAGAAAGCGCTATGGAGAAATGATGACTCGGTTGGAGCACAGAAAAGGGAGTGCCGCTGGAGTGCTGAGCAGAAAAGTCAAACTCCAGGTTCAAAAAGAGATTTATATGAAAATAAGTCTGTTATCAGTTCGGAAGCAGGAGCCCAAACCTTTCCCGCCCCTTCCTGCAGCTACACTATTGAAGCATCCAGTTAACACACACCGGTGTTTGTGATTTTGTGCACACACTCCATGAAGCCCACGCTCAAATACGCACTTGTTCATATCGTACCTTTCAATCAGCTTGATTTGTTCCTTCCGATGCATCGGCCCGACCCAGACCTCACCTTGCCCAGCACAGGAGAGCCATACCGGGCCATCCTCCACCGGTTCCATATTTTCAGCTGTTCTCCCAGGCGCAGCTCGCGCCTATGGTTGGATATCTCCTTTCCTTTTCCAGGTTTCGCTTATTAAGCACGTTCCGTGCGCGCTGTCATTCCTCTACAGTTGGATGGTGGCAGGTCTCCAGACCGCGCTTAAGACCCCGTTTCCATCGCACCGTCAACAAAACCTCATTGTTCAAACTTCTTTTTGACTAGCTCGATTTGCCTGCTCACTCTTGTTCCTGCCGCCTTCCTCCGCTCCCAGGAAGTTGTGTGCTCTTAACCCCCACTCCTGTGGGCCGCAGCGGCTCCTCCAGAAGAGTGAGTTTTTGTCACCGTTGTCTTGTTTTCTCCGCACCGGGTTGCCCATCACTTCTACCCCAAAGCACGTCTCCGGAGCACCAGGTGTTGTTGCCAGACCTGATCAGTCCTTTCAAGAAATTAATTCAGTTATTTGCTATTGTTGTCCTAACAGTAGAAGCTGGCATCTCTCAAAGGAAATGTAAAAATAAATGATTAAACAAACTGACTTTTGAAAACCGACTTCTTCTTCAGAGACTTCTCCTCGTGCTCTAAACAGAAGCTCTTGTCCCTCTTTGGTCATCTCAACTTCACCATTGAGATCATTCCCCAGGGGCAAGCCCTTCATATCCCACCTCCCGACCCAAGCGTCTTCTGTTCAATCACTCCACAGCCATGTGATTCTCATCCAGTCCATCAAGTCGGTGCTCCACCTTGATATGCTGTTCCATCAGCCAATTTTGGGGTTACTTTAAGGCAGGCGGTTTTCCACCCTCCAGCTTGACGAGTTCCTCCACTTCATCGCGAGATTGCACGTCTTCAGCTTCCTTATTTTAGATCGATCCCAGTAGGGATCGCCACCCTCCTGTCAGGCCATCTATGTTCGTGGCTATCCAGTCAGATAACCCTGCAGTCATCGACACCATCAAACAAATTCAAATTCAACACATTCAGAACATCACGAGGCAGACCCAGTTCCTCCATTCTCATCTACCACGTTCCACTCACCTGAGACCCACTCCAGCTGACCTCCCCCTACTAGACCACCTGGTACAGCTTCTGCTCCTTCCATAATGGGCCTCAACCTGCCATTTCCCTGCGTTCAACTACTCTCCCTAAACCTGTTACGTCCCATTCAACTTTGACTTTTCGCCTTCTTCGGTTTCCTCTGCCGCTCAGAGGTTGCCGCATCACGGACCGTTCTTCTCACCCCTGCATCAAGGACTTCAACCGACACCTAGTCTTCCACTTCAAAATGAGCAAGATCAATCACAGTGGTAGTTCAACCACGATCTACCTGTTTCGAGCTCCGCAATATTCCAGACTTCTTCGTACCATTTGTCATTTGGTGCCTTCCCTCAGGACTCGCTCCTCACTACAAGGCCAGAGCGCATCAGGTTCTGGTTCATCCCTTACTCAAAATCGATCCTCTGGTCCCCACATTTCCTACCCGACGTTCTTCCCGCATCGTCGCTGCTACATCTGCCTCCGGTCAAGGAGTCGCTGACTGCCTCATTAAATCATGGAACACAGGTCCTCCCATGGCCTTCCAGGTTTACACCCACCATAACCTCCGCGACCTACAATCAGCAAATTGGCACTGCCTCGGTAGCTTTTTTGGGGGTACCGAGGCCCAGGAGTCTACAGCCCTCATCACCAGAAGCCCCAAAATGGCATTAATTTCTATACATTTTGTGTTCATGTTTCTCGTATGTCAATAAACACTTTGCATAATTTCTGGTGTTGTGGTCCTTGCTAGTGAAGAAAAAGATGAAGATAAGTCTGTTATCTTAAGTTCGGGAGCAGGACCACACCCCTTTCCTGCCCCTTCTTGCAGCTACACTGTTTAAGCATCCAGTTAAACACACAGGTGTTCGTGACTTCGTCTTAGATGGAGGGTATCTAGGCCCGGGAGGCTACAGCCCTCATCGCCAGAAGCCCCAAAACGGCATTCAGAATCAGAATCAGAATCAGAACTTGTCTCGGCGTTAAGGTGCAACATAAAACATTGAGCAATAATAAATAACACATATTCAATCATTATATATGTATGCATATATAGCATGCATTAAGAAACAATTTTTAAAAATACTTATAAATATGTACACAAGAGTTAGTTAGATCTACAGTTTTGAGTGCAGAAAGTGACAGTGCAGTGAGTGGTTGAATAGTTGCAGTTAAAGTGACAGGTGTTTAGAAGTGTTCATGAGTCCAACGGCAGAGGGAAAGAAACTATTCTTGTGGCGGGAGGTTCTGGTCCGTAAGGACCGTAGCCTCCTGCCTGAGGGGAGTGGTTCAAATAGTCCATGTCCAGGGTGAGAAGGGTCAGCTGTGATCCGACCTGCTCGTCCCAGAGCCCTGGAGACGTACAGGTCCTGCAGAGATGGAAGTCTGCAGCCGATCACCTTCTCAGCAGAGCGCACAATGCGTTGTAGTCTCTGTTTGTCCCTGGCTGTGGCTCCAGCATACCACACGGTGATGGAGGAGGTGAGGATGGACTCAATGATGGCCGTGTAAAACTGCACCATCATCTGCACTGGCAGCTTGGCTTTCCTCAGCTGCCGCAGGAAGTACATCCTTTGCTGGGCCTTCTTGATGAGGAGCTGATGGAGGGCTCCCACTTGAGGTCCTGGGTGATGGTGGTGCCCAGGAAGTGGAAGGAGTCCACGGTGATGATGGGGGAGTCTGTCATGACGAGGGGGGCGGGGGGCTGTGACTTTCCTGAAGTCCACGATCATCTCCACTGTCTTCTGGGCGTTGAACTCCAGGTTGTTACCGCTGGCACCAGGACACCAGCTGGTCCACCTCCCTCCTGTAGACAGACTCATCCCCGTCCGAGATGAGCCCGATGGGGGTGGTGTCGTCCGCAAACTTGATGAGTTTTACGGAGTCGTGGCTGGAGGTGCAGCAGTTTGTGTGTACAGGGAGAAGAGCAGAGGAGAAAGTACACAGCCCTGTGGAGCTCCTGTGCTGATAGTCCGAGTGTCTGAGACATTCTTCCGCAGCCGCACGCACTGCCTCCGATCCGTCAGGAAGTCAGTGATCCACCTGCAGGTGGAATCAGGCATGTTGAGCTGGGAGAGCTTGCCCTGGAGCAGAGCAGGGAGGATGGTGTTGAAAGCAGAGCTGAAGTCCAACAACAGGATCCTGGCATAGGTTCCCGGGAGTCCAGATGCTGTCAGATGAAGTGGAGTGCCAGGTTGATTGTTGTCGTCTACAGACCTGTTGGCTAGGTAGGCAAACTGCAGGGGGTCCAGCAGGGAGGAGGTGAAGGACTTGAGGGTGGGGCAAGACTAGACGTTCAAATGACTTCATGACTACAGACGTCAGCGCCACTGGCCTGTAGTCATTAAGTCCAGTGATCCGGGGCTTCTTGGGGACAGGGACAATGATGGCAGACTTGAAGCAGGCTGGACATGGCATAACCCCAGGGAGGTGTTAAAAATGTCTGTGAAGACGGGGGTCAACTCTCCTGCGCATTGTCTCAATGTAGCGGGCGAGACGCCGTCTGGTCCAGCAGCTTTTCGGGGGTTGGATTTCCGAAATAGCTTGTGAACATCCTGTTCCTGAACTGAGAGAGTGGTGGGGGAGGTGGGGGGACCAGGTTTGGGTTGGCGGAGGTGGCCACCGTGGGGGTGGGGGTCACATCAAACCTGGAGTAGAAGGTGTTAAGTTGCTCAGCCAGTTTTCGATTGTCTGCAGCACGGGGGCTCGGGCTTGTGGTTGGTGAGAAGCCGGAGCCCCCTCCACACGGAGGCGGGGTTGTTGTCAGAGAACTGCTGCTTCAGACGCGTATTGTACTGTGATCTCACTAGAGAAACTTCTTTGCTAAATCCATACTTTGCATCTTTGTAGCGCCCCCTGTCTCCAGCCCTGTGCGCTGCCTCCTTCTGCTGCCTTAACTGCCTCAGTTCAGTTCATCTATGAACTGTGCTCTACAAATAAACTGATTGATTGATCATCTTTGAATGTCACCCTCTATAAGTGGAAGGACATGAATAAGACTACAGTACTTGGACTAGTAGAAATACTACATTGCACAGGTGTGCCTTAGGCTAGGCACAATAAAACTTCAGTTTTGCTTTATTGAGAGGTCTGGGGCGGTCTGGGGAGGTCAGAAAACCTGCCAGTATGTGGTGTGACCACTAAAATGGCCAACAAAGTTGCTGGATATTGGCAGGAGCTGATCCAAAGCATCCCAAACATGCTCAGTGGGTGACATGTCTGGTAAGTATACTGGCCACGCAAGAACAGGGATGTTTTCAATTTCCAGGAATAGTGTGCCTATCCTTGCAACATGGGGACCTGTATTATCATGCTGCAAAATGAAGTGATGGATTTGGATGCTCTGGATCAGCGTATATGACAGTTTATATTTTTGTGTAAATGTGTTACTGATCTTAACAAGAATTCTACTGGGTATAGAGGTTATGCTGGTGACATGACAACATTCAGAATTTCAGCAGTGAGTGGCAAAAATGCATGACCGTCAATGGTAATTAATGATATTTGCTCCTGTAAAAGTCAAATGTGAAAGAGCCAAACATCCAAACAAAACAGACATTACACCAATCAGTCAGACCTTTGCCCACCTGCTTTTTGAGTCAACTCCAAAACTCAGCAAGTCAGAGCCTGAAGTGTCATGCCCATGGACACAACAGCAACTTGTGTCACAATAGTGGTGTCCTGTGTCTGTGTGCGTGGGAGAGTTACCATGTGGAGCCCGATACTCCTCCCAGGTACAGCACAGGGTCCAGCAGCCCGTCCTGGGACAGCTGAGACAGAGAGCCCACCAGGGAGACTGCAGCCCTCTGTCCTCCTCCAGAGCCCAGCAGGGACACGTGTGGCACCTCCTCCTGGACACATGGGTTAGGGGAAGGTTAACTTTGTTGGTCCCTCATGAGGGAAAATTCACCCTCTGCATTTGACCTATCCTTTAATGCCTCTGGGGCAAACTGTCAGGAGCAGTGGCACCCACATTGCAGAGCCTGTAGAGATCTTGAGCTCGGCTTGGTCAGGACTTTAATAGGAGGGTTTAATCTATTGTGCGTGCTTTGGTTTGATGGTGAAAACTGGTGTGCAGAGGAAACCCACCCAAACACAAAGAGAAACATTCTGTCGAATTCAAGTTTTTTTGTATACTAACTATTATTTCACCATTAAGAATACCTCAGGGAAATGATATGGACAGTGGAATAATAGACCATTCATAATAATAGTCAAGAAAACACACATTAAACTATATACAATAGGTCTATACAGTAGGCATATACCTTTACAAATGTGTAAACATGCTCTTCTTGTTTTCCACTGTCTTATTGTTTGATTTGAGTCTGTATGAGAGTACGTGAATATGTATTACTGTATACATATTTTTTTCTGACCTGACTGCTGGAACACAGAAACTCTGAGAAAATGTCGCTCTGAGGTCAACTGGAACGCAGCATAAATGTGACTTTACAAGAAATCTGTCTCTTATAGAACAGCTAATATTGTAGAAGTTCTTAGTGCAATATATTTTACACATACGAGGTTCAGTCTCAGCAGTTATTTTCAGCAGTGGCCTGTCTATTATTTGGGGGAAAAAAACTACCATGAGTATATGTAATGTGTGTGTTTTGAGATGTGAGATGTATTTATGATTTGAGATGTGACATACCGCCGTGCAAGCCACGCCCAGAGCGCTGAGGGCCTGAGCACAGATCTGTTTTCTCTGCTGGATGTACTCCTGCTCCCCAGCGCACAGAGAAGCACTGCGCCGCACACTCTTCTGCAGACAACAAAGATTTTGAAAATTAAGATTTTTGAAATGTTTCATTTTTAAAGAACAAAGAACAAAAATATCAAAAAACAAACAAAACACGACCAGAGAAAGAAAACTACTATAAATCAAAAGACATCCCACAACTAACACACAAAAGAACCCAAACAAATTGCCACCTTGCCCACAGTCTGTCAAATTTGTCAATTCTCCAATTCGAATGTGATTTTTTAAAATTTTTTCGAATGTCCATCATAATGTCAGCCCAGTCCTTGATTGTCGGTGTGCTTTGTGTCATAAATTTTTTTGCTGCTGCCAGGAGAATGTTCCAGCGATTGCCAATTGTGTCCATGGCAGGAGTCCTGAGGCCCAAATACATAGCTCTGAAGTCCATTGGGATGGTGATGTCATAAATTGTCTGTAAGGCTTTATTGATCTCAGTCCAATACTTGTGAACAACAGGACAGTCCCACAACACGTGATAGTGGTTTGCCTCCTTGCTGCCACATCCTCTCCAACACTCCACATTTCCCTGCGAGTAATGTGCACTTTGATATGGGGTTATAAAGAAGCGACCAACTGAATTCCCTCCAAACATGTGACTTTGTGGTTCTCCAATGAAATGTACATATACTTTCCCACTCTTCATCAGCCAGAACAACGTGACCTCTCTTTCCCTTTTACCCTTAATATAATCAGTAGAGTGAGTGCCCAAATTGTTGATACATTTATACAATTTAGATATTAATCCCTTGAAATCTCCGATTTATATGCTTTAATGAATTTTTCAGTCAAAAGGCTATGATGGTCATCATGCCTTTTGAGTACTTGGTTATAATAACTCCTTATTTCTATAAAAGTCCTGTCCCATAAAAGACCTTTAGGTACCTTTTGTTATCCAGATTTAAAATCTTGAGTCTGTGCTGTTAGGTGTGAAATTTTGATCGTAATCCAGCCAAATTAAGATTTTAACATCTTTGTTTAGTTTGTGGTGCACGGTGGCAGAGCGGTTAGAGCTCTCACCTCCCAAGAAGGAAATCATGGGTTCGATTCCTGGGCGAACAATACATCACATGATTTCTCTGGGTGGAGTCTGCATGTCCTCCCGTGTTACCGTGGGTTCTCTCCGGGTTCTCCGGCTTCCTCCCACGTCCAAAGACATGCATGTGTTAGGTAAATTGGCAACTGTAAATTGGCCCTAGTGAATGAGAGTGAGAGTGAATGATTGTCTGTGTGTCTATGTCTCTGTGTTAGCCCTGCGGCAAGTTGGCCACTGTCCAGGGTGTACCCCGCCTAAGGCCCAAAGGCACTGGGATAGGCTCCAGTCACCCGCGACCCCTAACGGGAAAAGCGGTAGAAAATGGATGGATGGATGTTTAGTTTGTATGTCTTGATCAGCTCCCTCCTTCACCGAAGGGTTCTCCATCTCCCCCAAATGACTCAACCGCCTGTCATCTACCAGTAAGGCCTGTACAGGAACCCCCGGTACAACAGCGATCTCAATAGTCTTCCATTGAGCTTCATATTCTGGGTCACACCAGCACAGCAAGGATCTGATCTGAGCTGAAATAAAGTAATTTTTCAAAGAAGGTATACCCCAACCTCCTTTTTCTTTTAATAATTGTAAAGTTTTGAATCGGATTCTGTTTTTTTTTCACTTGCCATATGAATCTTGAGATTGCTTTATTTCGACTCATCAAACAGCCAGTTGGGGATGGAAACTGGAAGAGTCTGGAACAGATAGAGGAATCTGGGCAAAACATTCATTTTTATAGTTTCAATCCTTTGACTTAGATTTAAGTAGGGAATGAGATTCCATTTTTTCAAAGATCTTTTTTTTATAGTAGTAAAAAGCGGGGTATAATTTTTCTCCATAACTGTTGTTAGGTCTCTATGGAGGACGACACCTAAATATCTAAGAGATTCCGTTTGCCATTTAAATGGGTAAGTCTTTTCAAAGGTCAGAGGAGGATGCCTGTAAGAGAGAATTTCAGTCTTTTATTTTATTTTATTGTATACAGACATTGGACCAACTTCGTGAAGAAAATGCATCATATTGGGTATTGAAATGTCTGGTTTGGTTAAATACAATATCTCAACATCATCTGCATAGCAAGCAATTTTATGTTCCGTCCCATCAATTGTAACACCGTGAATTGTTTTTTGATTGTCTAATATATTGGGCCAATGGTTTCAAATACAAAGCAAGTGTAATAGGTTGAAAAAGGCTATATTTAAATTGGGGGCTCGCCCGGGATCTAAATAAAGCAACTGCTGCAGAGTGCAACCTGGTGAAGAGTGCATCTGTATTGTTTCATGTGTCCGGAACTTCAAGGGAAGGCTCCCACTACGTGTGTCATCCAGAGAGTATCCACCACCATCAAAAAGTCATGGCAACTAATGCACCACGGCGAGCGCTGATTGTTAAGATCCAGAGACAGCTTTCCAGTTTGAACATCAGCCAGCTACAAGCAATCACCAACTCCATCAATGACGGCAATATCACAGCCCGCATTGATGAACTAATTGACACTGACTTGTATGAGCTTATTGTTGACTACCTGAGAGGTGACCCGCTAAAGTCACTAGAGGATGAAGGCATGTCACAACTTCTTCTCCTTGATGACTTGATGGCCGATCTGCTGAGATCTACAGCTTCAATGGGTCCTGGAGATGAGGGTCCTGCTCATGTCCAGAGGGAAGACCAGACCACCGTTTTTGCTCCAGCACTGGGTCACGATCTCCACCCCTTACGATCTCCACCCCATTACCCCATGACTACTCTTCTGGAGAAGACAGAGAAGTGGGCACACCAACAACAAATCTTGCTGCTTCAGACCAAACAAGCAGAAATGTTGGCCTTCCGCTGAGTGGGGCTGGTCCATCATCCAGTTTGAGAAATCAGGTATTGAGTATCAGTGATGTTGCAAGTCTGCTCCCACGCAGAGAGTTTAAGCTCCATGGTGGACAAATTTCAGATTCTGGCTCTGATGTTTCTTATGCAAACTTGTGTAAACAAATCGAGGAAGGTTTACTCAAAGGTTTTTCTGAATCAGAAGTTATCAGAAGTGTGCTTAAAATCACAAAACCTGGTACGTTCAGAGACATGTTACTCAACAAGTGTGATTTAAATGTTGATAAGCCTAAAAAGTTTCTTCGCTCTCACATTCGTGAAAAAAATAGTACAGAGCTCTTTTAAGAGTTAAGTAATGCTAAACAGTCAGATAAAGAGAGTCGACAACAGTTCTTGTACCGAGTAATGGGTTTGAAACAACATGTTCTTTTTGAGTCACAACAAGTTGGTACTGGTTTTACTTATGATGTTAAACTTGTACAAGGTACTTTTATCCATACTCTCTATCAGAGGTTAAATGAGAAAATGTGAGACGTGTCCTCACTGACTAAACATCTAGCCCAAATGACCAGACCACCTGACAACCCCATACCTGTTGACTAGCCTTCAGGGACAAAAGCCACAGGTACAAGGTGAAACAAGGGGCAGATGCAAATCATGTGCACAACAAAACATAACCCCATGCCAACATTGTTTTGTGTGCGGTCAAATAGGACACAGGGCCATAGGATGTCTTCAGCGAAAAGTGTCGGGAAACGCAACACAGTCACAGGAGAGGGGCAGTCAGTGACCGAGACACACTTAAAGCCCCAAATCTCTAACAGTCTAACAGGTCCAAAATCAAAGTCAACTCGCTCATCACAGCAGCCAAAAGAAAATACTTGCTCAACTCATTGGTAAATGATGTATGGTTTCATGTGCTCTCAATGGTGCTCCAATCCAAATGCTACTTGATTCAGGTGCTCAAGTGACCATGGTGAGAAAAACATGGATTCAAAAGACATTACCAGCTGCTTCCGTTCAACCACTCACATCCTTTTTTTCAGACCAACCTTTTGAAATCTCTGCAGCAAACGGCAGTGACGTTCCTTTTGAAGGATGGGCAGATGTGGCGCTTGAGATCAAGAGTGATGACTATGGACATATAACTATCCAAGTACCAGTGATCATTTCCCATAACTATCTAAGTCATCCCATCTTAGGCACTAAAGTTATTGCGGAAGTGATTAAATCCCACAAAGAGACAGATACTAACATTACAGCTCTACTCGAAGAGGCTCTAAGCGTAAATGACAGTACAGTTGAGGCTTTAGTGTCAGCACTTGATTTTTTTTTTTACCCACGCTGATAACTGTATAGAATACATATTAAAAACTAGAAAAAAGGGTGTAATATTGCCTGTCAGTCAAAATATCTTTTTTTATAGTAAAAAAAGCGGGTATAATTTTTCTCCATAACTGTGTTAGGTCTCTATGGAGGACGACACCTAAATCTAAGAATTCCGTTTGCATTTAAATGGTGTCTTTTCAGGTCAAGAAGAGTGTAAGAGAGAATTTCAGTCTTTTATTTATTTTATTTGATAACAGACATGGCCCTTCGTGAAGAAAATGCCAGGGTTTGAATGTCTGTTTGGTTAAATACAATATCTCAACATCATCTGCATAGCACAATTTTTCCGTCCCATCAATTGTAACCTGTGAATTGTTTTTGATGTCAATATATTGGCCAATTTCCAAATCAAGCAAGTTAATAGTTGAACAAAGGCAGTCAAAAAGGCAGTCAAATATCTGAAATCAGAAGAGTCAGGAGTCCCGCCAGAGGTTGATTTCAGCCCAGTTTTCAAGACAACTGTCCAGATGTCTGAGTTGTTCCCTGCATAGTAGACGTTCCAAGTGGTTTAAGAAAATATTTAAAAATCCATCACTAAACATGACTTTATTTTTCAAAGAGAACTGTTTTGGAAACATTAGAAAAAGTAACAGAAGTAAGACCTGTAAACTGCTATAGTACCTTATCATCCAAACAGAGCAATTAGCTCTCAAAATGCTGCACTTGTGGTGGTCCCAAGAGTCTCTAAAAGCACAGTAGGAGGTAGAGCGTTTAGCTACCAAGCTCCTGTGTGGTGGAATCAGCTTCCTGTCCATGTTATAGAGGCCAACACAGTCTCTTCATTTAAGACAGGCCAGGTCAGGCCAGTTAGGAACAGAAATAAAAACCTATAGTTCCAGCTATGCTGCCTAGGAGCAACTATGCTGGGGAAGTATGGCAGCTTGAGCACTATCCTCTGCTTGACACTTTCTATGAAACAATATTTAATATTTAATTTCACTTGCAATTTGTTCATCACTTTTCCTTCTTTTCTCCCACTTCCCCGACAAGAGTGGAGCAGGCACATCGATGACCTGTGGATCCAGATGTTCCTCAACTGCCTGGAGAAACGGTCTCTACTCCATATGAACGGTTCTTCATCAGCCGCGAAGAATTGGTTCTCCTCCAGAGTGGATCTAGCTCCACCGTGTATCTGCAAATTGAGGCGCGTCCTTCGTCGAGGGAGACGGATCTCTCCTTCACTGTGGAACTCCTACAGGTTTCTACTTTTTCCCAAAGAGGTTTGGTAGTTTTTCCTGGCCGAGAAGGAGGGTCTAAGGACAGGGGAGCTTGGGACATTACCAAGTCCCTATGAACACTGTTTATTCTGTTTTTATTGTGTTTTTTCCACTGTAGCCACTCGAGGCAACTACTGTTGTGATTTTGGACATTACAAAAATAAATTGAATTGAATTGAACTCAGACCAACAAACCAATGTAAACACATGTTCTGTCAATCTAATTTCTATGCAGAAAATCGGTGACTAATGCCAAATAACAAAGGACACTCAAAAATGAAAAACGGCATCCACCTGTGGATTTGTCCCATTTGAACTAGGATGAAAAAAAGACAGTGAAGGACATGCTGTTTGAGTAGTCTGATGTTTTCAGTAAAAGTGACTCAGATATTGGATGCATCCCGGGTCTAAAACTCAAAATCAATCTCACTGACAATGTACCTGTTCAAACATCCTACAACTCCTTTCCAAAACCCTTATACAAGGAAGTAAAAGACTATGTTCAAAAGCTGCTTGACCATGGCTGGATTAGGAAATCCACATCTCCCTATTCCTCACCAGTGTTCTGCGTCAGAAAAAAGGACATGTCACTTCGCTTGTGTGTTGATTTTTGAGGGTTAAATCGCAAAACTATCCGCGATCGCCACCCACTCCCAATCATTCAAGATCTGCTGGATAACCTGGGGGGCTACTCATGGTTTTCAATACTAGACCAAAGTAGTGCTTACCACCAAGGCTTTGTGGAAGAGAACTCTAAACATCTGACTGCTTTCAGCACACCTTGGGGGTTATATGAGTGAATCCGCCTCCCATTTGGCCTCACCAACGTCCCAGCAGCCTTTCAAAGATGTATGGAAGGTTTAGATGACATGCTATGTTATTCTAAGACTTTCACTGACCATGTAAATGATTTCAGACTTGTTCTACACAAACTCAGAGAATATGGTATAAAGTTACACCCTAACAAGTGTGAACTTTTGAAACGCCAAATCAGATATGTAGGCTGTCTTGTAAGGCTGCAGCTATCGATTATTTTACAATAAAACTCAATTTATAGTAATCGAGTAATCTATCGATTATTTCCTTCGATTAATCAAGTAATCGTTAAATCGGTAACATTTTTTGTACATTCAGTAAACCATTTAAAAGCATATTCAATATTTTTTTAAATAAACATTATAGTTCATAGTAATAAACAAACACAAAATAAGTCATTTCTGCTTAAAATATTAAGATCATTTTATTCTTAATTTCACATAAATTTGTCCCCAAAACAGCAACATTTCACTTCAGTCCAAACTGTTCTGTTTGTATATAAAGAATACATATAAAGGACTAATAACTTGTCACAGACTTTGTACACAGTTACAGTAGCTATGAATTAATAAGCGTTTCTGTCACATCACTTAAAATAAGACATTTGTAAAACTTTGTTGGGTGACACCAGTGATCCTGGTGTTTGGAGCTCTGCATTTGCCGTTTTGTCGTTTTGGCTCGTGTGCCGGTCACTTTGGCCTCCGCGTCTCGGACTTTCTGTTTCTCAACAGATTATTATAACATACCCGCGGTCCTCTGGGCTGTTTCCATGTGCATTGGCTGTTTAAAAGTGCGAGTGTGACTAGGAAGCAGACTTGTTGAGTGGGGGAGCACGGGGTCCGCGGTGGCATGGCGAAGGCGCAGGGGCTGCGGTGGACGGCACACAGAGCTCGATGCGGTTTTTAGAGTTGCAGCTCGGGATTATTAGAATAGATCCATGGCTCTTTCACTCATCAAAACTCTTCCCAATCGCACTTGTGAGTTTAAAGCGCGCCGCTCTCTTCCTTGTTGCGCCTTCGTCAGAGCGGAACAAGCTCTGTGTGAAACAAAAGCACCACAAGTCTTCCGTGTGGAACGAATTTACATATTTACATATTGATTAAATATGCAAATTAAACAAATCATCGAGGCAATAAAATAAGAATCGAAGCTTTGTTTGTAATCGAATTATTCGATTTACTCGAGTAATCGTTGCAGCCCTACCGTCTTGTGACTAGTGAAGGTGTCCACATAGACCCTAAAGATCTAGAAGCAGTTAACCAGCTCCGAGACAGAGAACCAAGGAATGTTGGAGAAGTTAGAGCTCTTCTTGGTTTCTTAGGTTACTACAGGACATTCATTCAGGACTTTTCCAGGTTAGCAAGACCACTGCTTAAACTTGTTGAGAGTCCCTGTGAGGTGGAGTACAGATCTACTAACAGTAAGTCTAACAAGTCCGAGAAAAACAGCTTCCGTCCAAAACCCCTGTTAACTGGACACATGAACACAGTGCAGTTTTGTCACGTTTTGTAGACATCTTAACTAGGCAAGGCAAGTTTATTTGTAGAGCAGAATTCGTACAAAAGGAAATTCAAAGCGCTGCAAACAAAAATGCATTCAAATCACAAAGACATGGCAGAAATCATAAAATCTTAATTTAAAGATTCCATTTTCAGGCGATCCGTCAAATAGTTCAAGACATAAAAGAGAAGAGTGCAAAGAAAATCATTTCAGTCATATGCACAGGGGAGGCCAGTTCCTGAGGTCCTCAAGGTCCGAGATGGTTCATATGGCACTGACATGTCCGAGATGTACTTTGGTGCTAGGCCATGGAGAGAATTGTATACAAGCAGAGCTGCTTTGAAGTCTATTCTCTGAGCCACAGGAAGCCAGTGCAGAGACCTGAGCACAGGACTAATGTGATCGTACTTCCTGTTTCTAGTCAGGACCAGAGCAGCAGCGTTCTGGATGTACTGCAGCTGTTTTACAACTCGTTTGGAGAGGCCAGTGAGCAGGCCATTATAGTAGTCTAATCTACTAGAGACAAACGCATGGATAAGTCTCTCCAAGTCCAGTTTAGACACTATACTTTTGATTTTGGCTTTGTTTTTTAGATGGTAAAAAGCTGCTGATGTTATTGACTTGACATGGCTGTTAAAAATCAAGTCTGAGTCCATTATTACCCCCAGATTTCTAACTTGATTTGTAGGTTTTAGAGCGACTGCTAACACTTTCTCTTTGTTTCTGTGGGCCAAAGACGATGATTTCAGTCTTGTCTGAGTTCAGCTTGAGAAAGTTGTTTTGCATCCACACACTGATCTGTTGGATGCAGTGACAGAGTGAATCCACTGGTCCATATTCACCTGCCGTCAGTGAAACATAGATCTGAGTGTCGTCTGCATAATTGTGATAGGACACATTTTCGCTGCGTATCAACTGACCTTACGGCAGCATGTAGAGGTTGAAAAGAAGGGGTCCCAGGATTGACCCTTGGGGTACCCCACAGGTCAGGGGCACCTGGTGAGACACAGTTACCAAGTACTTCTTGTCTTCCAGATAGGACTTTAACCAGTTTAGGGCAGTGCCACTGATGCCCGCCCAGTCCTCTAGTCTCTGTTAAAGGATCCCATGATCAACAAGGACCCCATGATCAACAGTGTCAAAAGCAGAACTTAGATCTAACAGAATTAAGGCTTTTCCCGCGTCAGTGTTCAGGTGGATGTCATTTGTCACCTTGACAAGAGCAGTCTCAGTGCTGTGATGAGGTCTAAAACCTGACTGTAAAACATCAAATTAGTTTTTCATTAAGAGGAAATCAGTGAGCTGTTGGTAAACAACCTTTTCAAGGACTTTGCCCCAAAATGGCAGATTAGAGATGGGCCGGTAATTACTCAGTACTGCGGCATCAAGACTGCTCTTCTTTAGGAGAGGCTTTATGACCGCAGTTTTCAAAGACATTGGGAATGTTCCAGATTGAAGCGACATGTTAACTATTTGAGTGAGTGGTGCTAACAAACTGTTCAGCACAGACTTTAGAAATCTGGAGGTAACACATCGAGGCAGCATGTAGATGAACTCAGACTGGTGACGATCTCCTGGACAGTTTTGTCAGTTACAGGTGCAAAGTGAGTCAGCTCTAAGTGTGTAGGTGGTTTTAGGGTTATTTTTTGCATTGTAGAATTTATGGCATTTTTAATGCCCTGAACTTTGTCATTAAAGAATAATGCAAACTCATTACACTTGGATGTGGAAATGAGTTCTAACGGCAAAATGTGCTGGAGAGTTTGTTAATCTGTTTACTGTGGCAAACAGGGCACACGAGTTGTTACTACAGCTTCCAATTATTCCAGAAAAATATCCTTCCCTAGTCTTACATAAGATGAGGTTGTACATGTACAACTTCTCTCTTCTCTCTGTAAATCTCTTTCTGAGCCTGGAGCTTTGACTTGTGCCATTTTCGTTCGGCCCGGCGGCACTCCCTTTTCTGTGCCCTGACCGAATCATCATTTCTCCATGGCGCCTTCTGCTTATTTCTTAAAAATTTAGCCTTCATAGGGGCAATGGTGTCAAGGACATTCAAAACACTAGATGCCAACACAGTTCGACAAATCATTTACATGAGAACATGAGACATTTTCAACAGTTTTCCTGTGCTGTAATTTATGTGTCTCCTCCGAACAATTGCAGCTGGTGGTTTGGGAAAAATAGACAGGTCAAAGAAGACACAGAAATAATCAGAAAGAGCAACATTGACCACATAGACGTTTGAAATATTAACCCCCTTTGTAATTAGAAGATCTAGAGTGTGCCCTCTGCTGTGGGTGGGGCCACTCACGTGCCGAGTATGACCGAAAGTTTCAAGGACAGCATGGAGTTCTTTAGCGTTTCTGTCGCAGATATTATCCACGTGAACATTGAAAATCACCTGTTATGACCAAAGCATCAAGTCTGTGCATACAACTGAAAGCATCTCAGTAAAATTATTAGTAAAACTTTGGCAGTACTGGGGAGGCAGAATCAGAATCAGAAAGGGTTTATTGCCATTGTCAATGAACAAAATTCACAAACATAGGAACTTGTCTCAGCATTAAGGAGCAACATAAAACACTGATCTATAATAAAAACATGTTCATGAGTCCAACGGCAGAGGGAAAGAAACTATTCTTGTGGCGGGAGGTTTCGGTCCGGATGGACCGTAGCCTCCTGCCTGAGGGGAGTGGTTCAAATAGACCATGTCCGGGGTGAGAAGGGTCAGCTGTCTCAGAGCCCTGGAGACGTACAGGCCCTGCAGAGATGGAAGTCAGCAGCCGATCACCTTCTCAGTAGAGCGCACAATGCGCTGTAGTCTCTGTTTGTCCCTGGCTGTGGCTCCAGCGGTGATGGAGGAGGTGAGGATGGACTCAATGATGGCTGTGTAAAACTGCACCATCATCTGCACGGGCAGCTTGGCTTTCCTCAGGTGATTGATTTTTATTGTGATTATAAGTCCCAGCAACGCTGAGACCTAGTGCATCCTAGCTATGGGAGATACCAGGTGAAAGGCAAGGGGGGATAGGTGGGGGGGGCTTTTGTTGTTGATACAAAAGATTGTTGATAAACTTGTTTATCTTCCTGTCGATGTTGATTTCCATTTAATCAAGCATGTTGAGTAACTCCAAAAAGTCTCAAAACTTCAGTCTGTTCTCGCCGTATTTCCACTGCTCCCACGTACACAATCAGCTGTCAACACGTGACTTATCGCACCATCCCCACTCAAGACGACCTTGACATTTTGCACAGATCCTCTCTCTGTCTGCTGCCTTTTGGACACGTCATGTATTACATACAAGATACAGCTTGCTCTTCTTGGAGTCCTTTTTCAGATTCCAAAGCGAATATCCGTGCTTGTAGTTCATACATTTCTTGTGGATATTTCCAACAGCGTTCACAAGAATTTTTGAGCCAGCGACAGAAATGTCGCTGGCTCATCAGATTTGTTGATTAAAACTCTAAAAATGTTCAAAAATGTTTGTACTTGGCTCATTATGTGTAAAGATCATCTTATGTTATCTTGTGTTTGTCGTTTGGTAATAAATCCTGTTTTATCATTGTGGATTGAAATTGGAGTATTTCAGAATAGAAATGGGTCTGCATGAGGCACAGTCAAGTCGGTCCTTGCCCTCTTTAGGTATTAAGGATATGATGGCCTCTTTCCAACTCTGAGGGGTCTGAGTTTTTTAAGTGCCCAGTTAAAAGTTGCCAAAAGGAAGTGTCTTTTAAAGCTTTATACCACTCTGAGGTGAACCCATTGCTCACCGGAGATGTATTGTTTTTGAATCTTTTGATTGCGCCTTGTATTTCCAAAACTGTTATTTCAGCTCCTAATTTTTTATTATGTTCTTCTGACATAACAGGCAAACTGAGGGTGTTCAGAGAGGAATTTATATCATCATTGTCTGGAATTTTTTGAAAAACATTTTTTATAAAAGGATTCAAATGATGATAGAATTTGGTCTTGTTTGATTAAGATTACATCACTTTGCCTGTCCCGTATTTTGAACATTGTTCTTTCAGCTTGTTTTTTAAATTTTCCAAGAATAGTAATTAGAAAAATTGTATCCACTCATATCATATAATCAATATCATAAACCTGAAGCGGTGTTCAGTTATTGGACTCCTATGCTGGAGTCACGGACTGTCCAATAACGAAACACCACTGCACGTGGCACCAGGACACCTAGGCCGGGAGACATCAATGATCGAGCTTTTGTTGTCGTGTCATCTGACCGCTCCGCCGCGTGTCTTCGGGACACTCGGGTAAGAGAGAGGGTGGAGGCTGTCAACCGATCACCACCTGGTGGTGAGTTGGATCCACTGGTGGCGGAGGAGACCGGACAGAGCTTTGGCCAGGCCCAAGCCGTATAGTGATGGTCTGTTGGAAACGTCTTGCGGAGCCCGCTGTCCGCAGGGTCTTCAATTCACACCCAGAGAAGACTTCTCCCAAATCCCGGGGGAGGCTGGGGACATTGAGTGGCTGGGGACATGTTCTCGACCTCCATTGTCAATGCGGCTGCTCGGAGCTGTGGTCGCAAGGTCTCAGGTGCCTGTTGCGGCCGGCAACCCCCGAAGTAAGGGATGCCGTCAGGCGGAAGAAGGAGGCCTATCAAGCCTCTTTGGATTGTAGGACTCCTGAGGCCGTTGACGGGTATCGGCAGGCCAGGCGTGCCGCAGCTCGTGCTGTCACAGAGGCAAAACCCGGGCCTGGGTGGAGTTCGGGGAGGCCATGGAAGAGGACTATCGGTCGGCCCAAAGAAATTCTGGCAAACCGTCTTGGCGCCTAAGGAGGGGGAAGCAGTGTTCCACACCAACACCGTTTACGGTGCGGGTGGGGACCTGCTGACCTTGACTGGGGATGTCGTCGGACGGTGGAAAGGAGTACTTTTGAGGACCTCCTAAATCCACTGTCACGTCTTCCGAAGCGGAAGTAGAGACTGAGGACTCGGAGGACTGACGCATCCATCACCCAAGCCGAAGTCACGGAGGTTGTTGGCAAACTCGCTCGGGTGGAGAGCTCCGGGGGTGGATGAGATACGCCCCGAGTACCTAAAGTCTCTTGGATGGATGTTGCAGGACTGTCTTGGTTGACACGCCTCTGCCAACATTGCGTGGCGGTCGGGGACGGTGCCTCTGGACTGGCAGACCGGGGTGGTGCTCCCTCTGTTCAAGAAGGGAGACCGAGGGTGTGCCTCCAACTATAGAGGGATCACACTCCTCAGCCTCCCTGGTAAGGTCTATTCCAGGGTACTGGAGAGGAGAAATCGAACGCAGAAAAGTCGAATCTTGGATTCAGGGGGAGCAGAGAGGTTTTCGCGGCCAGGTCGTGGAACATGGACCGGCTCCATCGGGTGCTCAAGGGTTCATGGGAGTTTGCCCCAGCCAGTCCACATGTGCTTTGTGGATCTGGAGGAAGGCTTTCGACCGTGTCCCACGGGTGCCCTTTGGGGGGTGCTGCAGGAGTACGGGGTCCGGGGTCCTTTGCTCAGGGCTGTCCGGTCCCTGTATGACCGGCGCAGGAGCTTGTTTTCGCATTGCCGGCAGTAAGTCAGACCTGTTCCCAGTGCGTGTTGGACTCCGCCAGGGCTGCCTTTGTCACCGGTTTCTGTTCATTGTTTTTATGGACAGAATTTCTAGGGCAGTCAGGGGTGAGGCCCATTGGTGAGGCCATGGTTCTCAACCGGACAAAGGTGGCTTGCCCTCTCCACGGTGGGTGGGGAGTCCTTGCCCCAAGTGGAGGAGTTCAAGTAGCTCGGGGTCTTGTTCACGAGTGAGGGAAGGATGGAGCGTGAGATGACAGGCGGATCGGTGCAGCGTCTGCAGTGATGCGGGCGCTGCATCGGACTGTTTGTGGTAAAGAAAGCGAGCTGAGTCGAGAGACAAAGCTCTCGATTTACGGTCAATCTACGTTCCTAACCCTCACCTATGGTCATGAGCTTGAGTAGTGCCCGAAAGGACAAGATCGCGGATACAAGCGGTCGAAATGAGTTTCCTCCGCAGGGTGGCTGGGCGTCTCCTTAGAGATAGGGTGAGGAGCTCAGTCAAACGGGAGGAGCTCGGAGTAGAGCCGCTGCTCCTCCATGTCGAGAGGAGCCAGCTGAGGTGGCTCGGGCATCTGTTCCGGATGCCCCTGGACGCCTCCCTAGGGAGGTGTTTCGGGCATGTCCAACCCGGGAGGAGGCCCGGGGAAGACCCAGGACACGCTGGAGGGACTATGTCTCTCAGCTGGCCTGGGAATGCCTCGGGATCCCACCCGGAGGAGTTGGAGGAAGTGTCTGGGGATGGGGAAGTCTGGGAGTCCCTGCTTAGACCGCTGCCCCGCAACCCGGACCCGGATAAAGCAGAAGAAGATGGATGGATGGATATATATATATATATATATTATTTTCTCCTTTTCTTTTTATCTGTAGCATTTCAGAACATTTTTCTGCATGGTTTCCCACCAACAATTTTAATTTCTTGCATATCATTTAGCTTTTTCCCCCTTTGTTTCTTTTTTTTTGAGGCTATGGCTATAATTTGTCCTCTCAAGACTGCTTTGGAAGCATCCCAAAGGATGGGCGGAGAAATGTGGGGAGAAATATGGGAAATGTTTGTCATGGCTTCATTTATACAGGCAATGAAAGAAAGTGAGCAATAAAACAGGTGGAATTCTTGTTTTTCAATGAGTTCCCAAAAGGGAAAAAATAAAATTTATTTATCAAATTAAATACTGAAATGCATTCTCGGAGCGTTGTTTCTTTATTTAATTCACCTTTATTTGTTTTACATAATGCAGAGTATGTTCTCAAGGTGGGCTTGTGCCAATTTAACCAGACCTATTTGCTAGATGGGATGCTACTGTCCGGAGGGAGTGAGAATAGAACACACACTGTGGTCAGCTCAGTCTCATCTGTCAGTCTGTGCCAGTTTTACGCACACTGGGACAAAGATTGCGGGTGAATGTGATGTGACAGTGAGGATTTATTCGAAGTTTTCCAAATAGATGTATCTCTCGAAGCTGAACACGAGGTCCAGTCTGGCCCAGATCGCGCAGTAACAGGTCCAACGCAAAGAGCTTTAAAGGCCTATTCATACTTCATAAGAAGCAATAAGTTTGTTCGTTTACCTATATTTACCTATATGGCTGCGAGAACAAGAACAAAGTTTGTTTCGGCTCTGGCATTAATACTTCACAAGAAGCAGCTAGACCCCGCCCCCTGTGATCCCCAACAGCTGTTTCCAGCTGTTGATTATTATCACAGACAGCTCAGTTGAGAGATTGTGGAGGAGTGTAGTAATCTACATAAAGTTCCGTGTTTTATTACAATCAGTCACATATTCCCAGAGAAACTAGCCAAATGAGGAAATGAATTTAGACGCAGCAAAACACAATGATACAGACGTACGAGACGTGGTTAGCATTTTATAACCCGTCCAAACCTGTGCCACGTAATTAACTGAGAATTTCTCATCCCGGTCCAACCCAACCTGTGCGTCCAAACACAACCGCGCATCACTAGTGTCTGCAGCGCTCATCTGCAAAGCTCTCTTCTCAAATATAAAACCCACTCAGGTTAATATTGGTCATTTATGCTTCAGGCAATATCTAAAACTCATAAGCATCCCCAAGCTATTATTAATGCTAGTTTTGAAGTTTATTAGATTCTGACCATTCACAGAATGCACCAGACCACGACCACGGTCTGGAACGAGCAGGTCGGATCACAGCTGACCCTTCTCACCCTGGACATGGACTGTTTGAGCCACTCCCCTCAGGCAGGAAGCTACGGTCCATCCGGACCAGAATCTCCCACCACAAGAATAGTTTCTTTCCCTCTGCCATTGGACCCATGAACACTTCTTACACACCTGCTTCACCCACTTCAACTACAGTTTAATCAGTCACTCACTGCACTGTCACTTTCTGCACTATAACTGTAAATTTAACTGTACATTTTTGTTAAGTCTATTTTTATCTTATACTATATGAAATTGTAATTGTTTCCTAATGCATGGCCTTTTGATTTCATACATATTTCATATATGTTGTTTTTATTATTGCTCAGGGTTTTTTGTGGCACCTTAACGCCGAAACAAGTTCCAATGTTTGTGAATTCTGTTCACTGACAATGGCAATAAACCTTTATCTGATTCTGATTCTGATTCTGATTCTGATATCAGGCCTTGTGGTTTATTAGCTGCTGGTCTTGGTTTGTGCAGGAAATGCGCTCTTTCGATTAGCTCCTGAGTTAAGAAGGAGCTTGGCAATGATCTTCTCCAAGAAGCTTTCAGTTTCTTTTCCTTCCTCTCCTTCTTCAATGCCTGCAAGCCTCAAGTTGGGACAACGGGATCTGCATTCCAAATCCAAGATTTTATTTTTCATGTTATTGTTCTCCGACTCCAGCGTCATCACCCTGGCCCTTACTGTCTGCAGATCATCCGTATTGTCTGAAACACGCTGCTCGACTTCCTCGATGCGTGCTCCGGTTATTCCATCTGCTTTCAATTTAGAAATCTCTGCCTCTGACACTGCCGGCGCTATGGTAGGTAAGCTAGCTTGTCCTTTGGGATTGGGTGGATCAAATGATGATTTTAAAACCACGTTTAGCAGCAGCAGTGTGAGGTACATCAACTCAGTGTGACACCATGACCAGAAGTCTCACAGTTTACATTTCCATTGTTTGGAATGCTAATCTTTGTGCAAAACTGGGAATGAACAAATGTGGATCTGGACTGGATTTCAGTGGAACAGGATTTGACATTCACATCTATTGATGTTTTGACACAAACACAAAGAGAATAAACAGAATCCTGTTCTAAAAAAAATAAATGTATGGTATGGCTGGAGGTTCATAAAAAAAATCAACTTCTCCTCATAAATATGCTTCTTTATTGCATAATCTTAGAATTCAAATAGGTCAACGATGGTTGCAGGAAAATATCAGGAGGATGGTGATTTACTGGGGGATGTTCTAATGACCAATAATACTATCAAAAAATAATCTAACAATAATAGATTGTTCAAAGAGATTTTTTTTTTTTTTTTTTTTATGTATTTAAGATTTAGTTGCTCATAGATTTTATTGACAAGAAAGCACAGGGTGAAATGGGGAATGAGAGAGAGGGGAAGACATGCAGTAAATTGTGGAGTCAGGATTCTAACTCATGACACTGCGGCCTGCTGCACTTGGAGCCTTAACCACTCGATCACTGGGCAGCACAGAGAAATGTGAATTTTATAGTCATGGCACAGAAGTACAATGTAATTGAAAGTGACAGCTCTGACCAGTGCAAACCTTGCATCGAAAAGACAGACATAAAAGTCAATCTTTCACAATAAAATATAACACACCAATAGAAATAGGGTTAAAGCTGCCACACCCTCCGCATTAACACAGCTAATGTTAAACTCTACTTTGTCCAAAACCTTTGTAGGCATTTGTCCTTTAATTAAGGATCCTTCAGTAGTAATTCAAAATTGATTTTGTAGCAGGTAGTTTGAATGCACACTAAACTCAGTTTTGAACAAACAAGAAATACTTTAATCTAATGGGGTAAATTACACTGAACAAAAATATAATATATATATCGAATTTTCTCAAATATTGTTCACAAATCTGTCCAAATATGTTTTACTGAGCAATTCTTACTCATATTCATATAATCATATTAATATTCATGTTAATGTTAATATTGATAATCCATCCCGCATCACAGGCGTGACATATCAAGATTCCGATGAGACGGCATAAATATTGCACAGGTGTGCCTTAGGCTGGCCACAATAAAAGGAGGTGTTCAGTTTTGCTTTATTGGGGGGTATGGGGGGGTCAGAAAACCTGTCAGTATCTGGTGTGACCACAAAATGGCCACCAAAGTCGCTGGACATTGGCAGTAACTGCAACTCGCTGTTGTAGATGGAGCATCACATACATGCTCATTGTGTTTCCCTCGATTCCGTTTATCGTGGCCAGCCAACGGTTTTGACAGGTTTGTGAACATATATTTGAGTTAAATGGGTCTGTAAAAAAATTTATATCTTTGAGTTTAGTTCATGAAAAATGAGAAACAAAAACAAGTGTTGTGTTTATATTTTTGTTCAGTGTAGATCTAGTGGCCAAAATTTGACTCAATTAAGAGTTGTGTTAATTCAAAATAATATTACTCAAGTAAAAGTACAAAGTTGTGGCCCAAGAAAGGACTTTTTGGGGAAAGTTACACTGAAGTAAGAGTACATTTCTGGATGTAATTCAAACGACAAAACATGAAATAACTCACAAAATCTGGTATTTTCAAGGATAGACACAAAAATGAGAAAAACTAAATCATATCTGAAGGAGCAGTGCACGAAACACAGACGTTCAAATCATTTCATACACTTAGATTTACTCACAGTGGGACTAGAAACAAAATTTGTACTCAATTAAGACTGTCAAATAATAGTCATGTTGAAGAAAAGTACAGCATCGGAAAACTGCCAAGAGACGCACAAGTTTGTGAAGAAAATACTTGTGAGTACTACCTGTGCAAACATGCCTCACCTGTGCACTCCTGCTCGGGACCATGCTGCTGCTGCTGCTGCTCGGAGAGGAAGTCAGTCCTGGGCTAAAGAGGACGCACATGGTTCCACAATGCACCAGAAAAGCCACGAAAACCTGCATGTCCAGTCTGTGCGAGGGCCTGGGATCTGGTTCTGTGTTTTCTCTCCGTAGTACAACTGAACAGAATCTGTGCACTCACAAATATGACATCCTGTCTCACATGTCCAAACAGCTCACAGACATGACTCTGCACAAGAGCAAGTAAAAACATTTAATACAGGCCAGAGCTTCACTGTTGTGGAATTTTGCAACTGCATTATTGAAAGAGTTTAGGACTATGTATTATTTTTATTGTAATACAGGTGCGCTACACTGTCACAGCTGCATATCACACACCAGTCCATTATGAGACTTGTTTTGAGCTCATTACAAAGCATAAGGTAATCAGAATATCCAGACTGGTTTAGTCCAAATTTACAGACCATAAAAAAGACAAAAAAAATTGATCACAAATGGCACATCCTTTCAGTCGTAAAAGGAGCAAAGTTCAATGGTTTTGGTTAGATTAGAACCGTTGACAAATTGGGCCCACATTTGGACCAGTTCAGACTTAAACCAAACACATGCCGTTACATCAGTGGACAGTGCACAGAAGACCATGAGTAGTCTCCAGGTGTGCACACCATAACCACAATAGCTGTTACAATGTTGAGAACTACTTTAAGATTCTGTAGGATGAATAGATTTCAGAGGAGAAGACATTATTTACAGTTACAGTTCAAACCCTCACAAACTGTGTGTGTATATTCAGTCAAAGTATTTATTCTATTTTTATCGTATTTAGTTTGCCCTATTTTTTTTATTCTTGCCTTATTTTAATTTATTTATATTGCTATTACCGTAAAAGTTGGACTATAGAGTGCTCCTGAATATAAGCAGCACAAACAAAACGTCTGTGTTATAAAAGTAACGTGTTAGAGTGCTCTTGCTTTACCAATAATTAACATTATTGTATAACCTACTGTATATGTTTGCTGACAATCCCTTTGCGTTGCTGAACACAGTAATATAATCATTAAAAAATCAAATAAACAACCAAAGTAAATGTGTTGGACTGAGCTATATTTATCTTTTATTTTGACAGATTACCACAATACAATGCCATACAAGACACAATGGCAATTGTAATGTTCTCTGTTACATTAAATAAAAGGCCTTATTAGAGATTACTTTAATTTATTTTATTGCAACTTCCAGCATAGCTCTTTAGCATAGCCGAACCCCTCATGCATATAATCCCATCCTGCATCAGTACCTTTACTACCGGAAGGGGCATACAACCTGAATTGATAAACAATACATCTCCCTTTTTTATTTTAATTTTTTTAAATGCTGGCAATCATATCTAAGGCATAGTGCAAAAATCAACAATATGACAATACCCATCTCAACATGTTGCTACATAAACTGCTTGAACATGTACAGTATATCTAAGGCAAACAAACAGCCCTTTATTTTTGTTATTTTTTTTAACACTTGTGAAACGTGTGACCAAATCACAGAGGGATTACACCCTTTACAATTCACAGGTCAAGAACATTTCTAGCTTTGACGACATGACCTGATCGAGCATAATGCTCGCATTAGAATGTGGCACATCTGCACCTTCACCAGGCGGATCTGGATGAACTGGCGATCGGTTGGTTGGCAATTGGTTGGTCACACACTGGTCCTACTGGTGGTGAGTGGATTTTAGTGTTCATCACGTGTTTCCGGTTGCGGCGTAGCATCTGTCCTTCACCAGTGTGGATGATGTATGAGGACGACAGCAGGTTTCCTCAGGGCAGTGTCCTATTGGGTACAGAACGTGGTCTCCCTGTTGTAATGTGGTTAGAGGTTTAGTACTGCGGTCGTAGTACAGTTTTTGTGAAGCTTACCTCTTTTTGCTTGTTGCTCATACCACTCTCCAGCCTGTAAGTCAAGGTTTCAGTTGTTGACTTGTCACCAGGCGCACAGAGCGTGAACGTCGAAGTTGTGTGGGGGAGCTTTGTCCAAAATGGATTTTGCTGTTCTTACAGTTCTTTCTGTAAGCCCGTTACAGCCGTCACGTTAGTAAGAGAACAGATCTGAGGCTACAACGTTCTGGGATTTGGTGCGATATGAGAGGTTGTTTGGCATTTGAAGTGCGCCTTTCCTGTTGCCTGACCAGCCAGTCCCTCCTACATTCTGTTCGAATGCAGAAGGGACACTGAAGACGCGGAAATTGCTTTTCACCCCAGTTCCAAAACATTCAAGATGGCGGACCCTGCCTTGTTGACATAGGCTACGTAATATACGGTTAAGCGTGTCACGTTTTTTCTGGGCTTATGTGATTGGTTCTGTAAACCCCGCCCTAGAAATTGAAATCCTGCGGTCTAATTCCAGACGAGGCAGGTTTCAACTGTGACAGTAATATCTTTACCCATGCCCGTCCCTTGCTCTCGGTTTACTCCTCACAATTCCCATATACCCAGTGTGGATCTTTACCAACATCCTATTTTTGAGTGCATAGGGTATTATGAGCGTGTCACTTTTGAAGAGAATGCCATCATAGTGTGAGATTTCGTCTCTGAAGTTCCAGAAATCGAGTAGTTCTTTTGTATATTTTCTTCAGGCCAGCCCAATTGTACAGTTTGCTTGAGCACTGTGAATTCTGGGTAACTTTGTGATGCTGCAGGTATGTCTGAGAGCTTTTTGTCACTGACTGGCAAGCTTTTTAACACTGACTGGACTTGTTCATCCATGTATGTCTTTGCCGGGGCGGTGCAAGATTTGAATGTCATATCGTTGTAGCTGCAGGAGCATGCGCTGAAGGCGAGGGGAGAACATGCGATGAGTTCCGCCGTATATGTAAGTGTGGAAACGTTTGCACCCAAACAGCACTGCAAAAAGTTCCTTTTCTATTGGTTAGCCGCATAATTTTCCTCTGGTTGGTGTAAGTGGCTCGGAGGCATATGCAATTGGTCGCCTTGCTTGCATTAACATGTTGCATTAACATAGTACCGGACCCGGTTCTCTGGTAATGAGGTCTTTCATCTCTCGGAAAGCCTTGTCTTGGTTTTGGTCCCAAATAAACTCCACCTCCTGCTTGAGAACCTGGCGCAGTGGTGCATATACTTCCGGCGCTGGTGAGAGCCAGCTGCTCGTTGCAACGCTCTCCCTCTTTTCCAACCTTTTTTTTTTGCTCTATTTTTTGTAATTCTCTCTGGAATTTTTTGTACACTTCTTTGTAAGGCCAGGGCTCACAGACATACGTTGGCTCCACTTTGATTCGTGTTTTTGTTGCTACGATGTGCGTTGGCCCCCAGCTCCCACGGCCTACGCTTGTCTTCACAAAGGATCAGCTGTTGGAGCTCCGGAGCGCGGTGGTTTTCCCCCCGGACCGACACAAGGTTCCAGTGGAGGTGTTTCGTAAGACACGCAGAGGCCTGCAAGCAAAAAACTCCGGGAAAAGAAAAGATGCTTCAGACCTGTTCTCCCTGCCATCGTCACGGGAAACGTGAGATCTCTCCAGAACAAGACATCTGAGGTGTTGGGACTCACGCGGTCCCAGCAGGAGTACAGGGACAGCAGCGTCATGCTTTTTACGGAGAATTTGGTTAACCCCAGAAATGCCGGACTGTATTATTGCTTTGGACCACTTTCATGCCTGGCTGCGTTTGTGAACGAGACAACTGTACAGTGAAGGAGCAGCTGTGTAACAAAGACATTGAACTGTTGGGAAGTTCTCACATGTGATAGGAATGTATGTGGCCCCCTCTGCTTATGCTGACAATGCTTGTGAAGCACTGCTCTCCTGCACCAGCAGGTTACAGACCCGTAGTGCGGGTTCATTCACAGGCCGCAGAAGTGTGGTGCCCCTTGTGGTGAAGAGGTGGACTGCTGAGAGCGAGGAGGCTCTGAGGGACTGCTTTAGCACCACTGTCTGGTCTGAACTTTATGACCCACATGGGGTGGACATCAACACCATCACAGAGTGCATCACAGACTACATAAACTTCTGTTTCGGAAACACTGTACCCTCCTGGACGGTGCAGTGCTTCGCAAACAACAAGCCGTGGATTAACCGTGAATTGAAAGCTCTGCTAAGGGAGAAGAAGCGAGCTTTCAAGTCAAGAAACAAGGAGGAGCTGAGGACTGTGCAGAAGAAGCTGAGGAGGAAGATCAGGCAAGCGGAAGCCAGCTACAGGAAGAAGATGGAGGAGCAACTGCAGCAGCAGAACATTCAGGGAGTGTGGAGGAGACTGAAAACCATCTCAGGCTTCAAAGTCTCCCCTGTCCAGACGGAGGGGAACTTACAGTGGGTGAACAAACTGAACTTTCTCCTTCCTTCTCACTTCCTGAGATTTGATCAATCACCCACCCCTCCCTCTGCACAGCTGCATGCTCTCACCTCCACAGCTGGACAATAGCCCACACGAGTTCCTCTTCACACCTCTGCTTCGGCCTTTCAGCTCGCCACTCCACCTGGACTCACCCATCCCCCCAGCACTCAGTCCCCCTTCCAACCACTTGCTGTCACAGCAGCACAGGTGAGGAGAGAGCTGAAGGGAATTAAATCAAGGAAGGCAGCAGGACCAGACGGCATTAGCTCCAGGTTCCTTAAGTCCTGCGCAGATGAGCTGTGTGGAGTTATGGAGCATGTCTTCAACATGAGCCTGAAGCTGAGGGTGGTAGCACAGGTCTGGAAGACCTCCTGTGTGGTACCAGTGCCCAAGACACCGCGCGCCAAAGACCTCAACAGCTTCAGGCCAGTGGCTCTCACGTCCCATCAGATGAAGACACTAGAGCGGCTGGTCCTGGACCACCTCCGCTCCACCGTGAGCTCAGCCATGGACCCGCTACAGTTTGCGTACCGGCCTGGCATCGGAGTGGAGGACACCGTCATCTTCCTGTTGCACCGTTCTCTCTCTCACCTGGAGAAGCCTGACAGCACTGTGAGGATTCTATTTTTCGATCTCTCCAGCGCTTCAACGCTATCCAGCCGCTGCTCCTGAGGAACAAGCTGGAGACGGCTGGTGTGGACTACGACCTGGCGGTGTGGATCCTGGACTACCTCACGGACCGACCCCAGTTTGTGAGAGCCCGGGATTGTGTGTCTTACACTCGGACCTGCAGTGTGGGGTCGTCCCAGGGCACCGTCCTTGCACCCTTTCTCTTCACCCTCTACACTGCAGACCTCAGACACGACACAGACAGCTGTGTCCTGCAGAAGTTCTCTGATGACTCTGCCATCATCGGACTCATCACGGGCGACGACGATGCTCGGAGTACAGAGGACTCGCGCAGGACTTTGTGGACTGGTGTCAGCAGAACCACCTCCTCATCAACGGGGAAGACCAAGGAGATGGTGGTGGACTTCCGCAGACGCCACTCTGCTGCCCCCTCACCAGTGAACATCCAGGGAAGGGACATTGAGAGAGTATGACAGCTGTAAGAGTGTTATTATTATTAAGATTATGAGAGTTTTCTCTGTTTTTATTATTATATTGTGTCTAATCTGTTTCCGTACCCTTTGTTGCAACCCTAGGAATTTCCCCATTGTGGGACAATTAAAGGTGATCTTATCTAATCTTATTTACTTCAGACAGGCCTGGTGCAAACCTGGACAGATAGTTTCCCTGCCTGGGACAGTTTCAAGCATGTCTTTTATTGCCTGTATTTTCTTTGGGTTGGGCTGGATTCCGTCACGTGTGAGCTTGTACCCAAAGTAGCTCACCTCGGTTGAACATATGACACTTTTCTCCGGGTTGAGTTGTACTCAATGATCCCTTGTCCGCTCCAGCACGGCTCGGAGGTTGGCATTGTGTTCCACTTTAGTTCTGCCAAACACCAAAATGTCATCAACAATAACAAACACAGCACCATTCAACTCGATGTATGTCTCGTCTATTTTCCTCCCGAAAATGTCCTGAACAGATATGATTCCGAATGGCAAACGGAGAAAAATATATCTGCCAAATACGAATTGAAGGTGGTGAGCAGTGATGACTCATGTGTCAGTTGAATGTTCCAGTACCCCAAATGTGCATCCAACACGCTGAAGTATTGTGCTCCAGCCAAACCCCAAGCTTCAATGACAAGTCCATTTTCCCTTCTGTGGGTTCATTTACCTTAGTGATGATGTAATTTCTTTCCATGTCACCGAGATCTTGTTTAGCTGATCTTTCAGCATGAATCCTCCGTGGCGGATACATGACTGCTGCTGTCGCACTGCTGTCGGGTCTACACGTAGAGTGCACTTACCAGGGAACCTCCCTATGCCTTTAAACACATCAGCAAATCCCACTGTGATGCTTGTGGACTCTACTGACATGACTAGTTTGACTAGGTTAAAGTCAAGACATGCTCTCATTCCTAATATTGGAGGTTGTTGCAGTCTGCACAAAGTCAACGACAAATGTATTGTTAATGCCATTTCTACTGCATTTGAGCTCACATGTGCCCTTAATGTCCACTCTTTCACGCCCATAGTCAGTGTGTTGTTGGGCTTAGTTTGACATGTTTGAAAAGCTTGTTAAAGAGGCAAACAGGAATGACTTTAGCAGTGGCTCCAGTATTCAGTTTGAATCTGATGATCTGTGTGACTGTGTCCCTACATGGACGTCAGAAAATGCTTGCTTGTTAGTTTCTCCTTCGTTTTGTGATTGAGTTTATGAACAATTCTTCATTGCTACTGGAGTTATCTGGTTCTACAGTGCACACTGGGTTTGACTTGTAGCGGTCTGCTTGACAAGCCTTGGCAAAGTGATTTATCTTTTGACACTGTTTGCCCCTACGTCATTTGGCAGGACACACATCCCTGTTGCCGTGCTGCAGCGCACATCTCCTGCATGTTTTCTTCGGGTTGTTACTGCAGTTCGCCTTGGTGCCTTTCTGCGGCGTGTGCCTCCATTTTGAAAAAATGGCGTGTGCTGCCATTGGAGCTTGGGAACTTGACGTCACCATGGCCTTTAGCTGGTCCTGCGCCATCTCGTACGAACGTGCAATGTCGATGGCTTTTTCTTTATTTTTGTATTGTTTTTTTATGAAAGGAAAACCACAAATCAATCAAAACATCAAAAAGATACAATAACAATAACAACAGAAAAAGAAAAAAGGAAAAAAAAGTACAGACAGGGTGGAACCAGAGAAAAAATAATGTGTGTATTATTTGAGATTACTATTTTAAGAATAGTGCATCCAGATAAAAAATGAAAAGCAAGGTTAAAGCATACCAAGTCCATGATTTGAGTCCCATTTAGTCCAGTTAATCTAAAATATGTCCTTTTCCAAGTTCAGTTCGTATTGTTGGTGCCGTTTGTATCATAATTTTTTTTGTGATGGCCTTTTTCCCAGCTGCCAAAAGTATCTTCGAAAGATATCCATTCTTATTGTCTGTGGCAGGGGTTCTGAGACCCAAATACATAGTTATAAAGTCAGATGGGATGGTAGTGTTAAAAATAGTCCGCAGTTCCTTATTCATTTCTGTCCAATAGGTCTGCGCAACAGGACAGTCCCAAAACACATGATAATGATGTGCCTCCTGGCAACCACATTTTCCCCAACATTCAGCCCCTCCCTGTGAGTAACACTTTGACATGGTTTTATAAAGAAACAGGTCACATTTTTCCAACAGAATTCCATCCAAGCATGAGATCTTGTGGTTCTCCATTGTGAAATACAGACACTTTCCCACTCCTCGGTTGTCAAATCAAAATTACCCTCTTTTTCCCCATTTGATTTTGATGCATTTAGTAGATTGGTTGTCCAGGTTATTAATGCATTTATATACTTTAGATATTATTATCCTTGAGAGTACTGATTTGTATGCCTTATGTTATCCGGGTCTTAAATCTTAAGTCGTTGCTATTTGGCTTTAAACTTTGGTCATAAACCAACCAACCCGAGACTTTAACTTCTTTGTTTAATGTATATGTTTTTTATTAGTTTTTTCCATGTTATAAGCGCATATTTTACCCAGGGATTCTCAATTTCTTCCAAGTGATTGAGCCGTTTGTCCTCTGCTAATAGGGCCTGCACAGGGACCAATACTTTTCCATTGTGCCTCATACTCCGGCTCATACTAATACAGCAGTGCCCTGATTTGAGCGGAAATAACGTAATTTACAGGGTAGGGCCAAACCCCCTTTTTCTTTTGGTAAATTGTAGAGTCCTAAATTGGATGCGAGGTTTTTTACCCTGCCATACAAATCTTGAGATTGTTTTATTCCACTCATCCAACAGCCGGTTGGGGATGGAAATTTTAGGTCTTTCTAAATGAAATGTTGGAGGGAGTCGCCGGCAAGTTTTTTGTATGTTCAGTTTTTATCCGGACACAGCAAGACATCGTCTGCGTAGCAAGCGATATTATATTCCATCCCATAAATTGTAACGCCATGAATTGTTTTCGATTGTCTAATATATTGTGCCAGTGGTTCCAGATACAGGGTGAACAAGAGGGGGCACCATGCACACCCTGCCTCACCCCTCTTTCCAAAGTTAATGGATCAGTCAAATTGCCATTAACTTTGATTCTTGAGGTTGAACTATCGTAAAGAGCTCCTATATTTTGTATTATTAAATCGTCTATTAGAAATTTGCGCAACATTCAAAATAACAGGGGCTTTTGTATATGGTTATTATTTATATTATAAAATATATATATATATATATATATATATATATATATATATCAAAGACAACAAGTCTTATGTTGTCTTGTGTTTGTCGTTTCTTTATTAATCCTGTCTGGTCCTTATGAATTAAATTTGGAAGTATTTGTTCCCTTCTTTTTGACATAATTGAGGTATACAAATGATAGTCCACATTCAGAATTGAGATTGGTCTGTATGAGGCACAGTTAAGTCGGTCCTTCCCCTCTTTAGATATTAGGGCTATGAGGGCCTCCTTCCAACTCAGAGGGATCTGAGCCTTTTTAAGGGCCCAGTTAATAGTTGATAAAAGCAGAGGGGTAAGTGTATATTTTAGAACCTTATACCACTCGGAGGTGAACCCATCACTCCCTGGAGATGTATTGTTTTTCAGTCTTTTAATTGCACTTTCAATTTCAATAGCAGTTATATCTGCCCCAATTTTTTTGTTTTGCTCTTCCGTCATAGCAGGCAAGTTCCAGAAGAGACTGTATTTCTTCTTCATTGTTTTGTGGTATTTTAGTGAAGTTTTTTTTCTGTAGAAGGGTTCAAACGATGATTATACTTGCTCTTGTTTGGTTAAGATCACATTGTTCTGGCTGTCTCGTATTTTTTTAAAATTGTTCTCTCCTCGCCTGTTGTTTTTCTAAGCTTCCAAGCTAACAATTTAGAGAATTTTGAACCACTTTCATAATTGTTTGGTGAACAACATTTTTTTGTATTATTTCTTGTGAGGCGAGGTCATGTATTTCATCTCCTATCTTTTTCATTTCCAGTAGCATTTGAGGGTTTGTATTTACTGCGTGTTTACTTTCCAAACATTTTTCATTTCTTCTCTAAATCGTTTAATTTTTGTTAGCTTTTTTTCTTTTTAGCTGAGGCGAAAGCAATTACTTTTGCTTTTTTTGTGGCAAATACGATCCTGTCACGCACCATCTCGTCACTGTTAGCATATCCGTACTGTCTGAGAAGTAGCTTTAGCTCCGTGACAAAATGTTCAACGGATTCTCCTTCGCCCTGTAGCTTTTCGTTAAACTTGTACCTTGCAAAGATTGTGTTGGTTTTGGGCATGAGATACTGTTCAAAACGTGCTTAGCTTCTTAGGTTCGTCTGCAGTAAGTGTCCATGTATTATAGATATTCCTGCCTCTTTCTCCTACCTTGCAGCTATCCTAAGTAGATAGCTGCATAATGCTGTGTCTTCTTGGCCTTTCAGTGGTCCCAACAACCTTAGCTGCACATGCTGAACGAATCTCCGCCATGCCTCGGGAAGATTTGCAGAATCTCAGTCCATCTGCGCTGTAGGCACTCGTTACGGATCCATCTCTTATCTTTTTTGAAGCGTGCGGTCCGATGAGTATCTGACACCATGTAATGTTCTCTCGTTGCATTAAATAAAAGGCCTTGTTCAAGATTTCTTTAACAGCTATTTAGTATAGCCGAACCCCTCATGCATACAATCCCATCATGCATCAGTACCTTTACTACTGGAAGCACCATAGGACATACAACCTGGATTGATAAACAATACAGCAATGTTTTTCCATATGACGAGACTGATACTAGTGCGACCTGTGGAAGAGTTAGAATGTTTCATATCCCTCCCCGAGTTCAATGGTTAGAACCAAAGCCATCACACGCTATAAAGCAGCCCGACATTTAGAGCACTTCAGACCAAAATACATGAAAAAACCCCAGTTACAGACCTGATTTGAACACCTGAACAGAGAAATAAAAGCAGTTTCACCTGTGGAAGAGTGAGTTTAGATCTGGACCAGAACCTCTTGTCACAACAACAGTTTCTTTCCCTCTGCCGCTGGAGCGTGGATGCTTGAGTCATGTCAACAGTTCTTCATCTCTTTGCACTGCTAGTTTGCAGCTGTAGCCTGTATATTTTGTATTTACTTATTTACAGGGGTGGACGCAAATACTCAAGTTACTGTAATTGAGTAGATTTTTGGGATAATAGTACTTATTGAGTAGATTTTCTAATGTGTACTTGAGTATAATTTTAGCATGTGATTGAAATTAGTTACATTTAAAATCTGAGTACAGTCCCCCTCGCCCCATGTACAGCTGTCCCACTCTGTCTCTGCTCCTCTCGAAGTCGACCAAAACACCAAAAACATCCCTGCATCGTCCACTCTGATTGGACAGAATTGAAAGAATATGCAGATTGCCGTTCAAAACAACTTTTCACTTTAAACTGTTTGTTTAGATCAGTCTATTGTACAAAACATTGTTAAAGTTATACTGAAACCATGTTAAAAAGTTTATTTTTGTAACACCCAAAATCACAACAGCAGTTGCCTCGAGGGGTTAGAGTGGAAAAAACAGAATAAAAACAGAATAAACAGTGTTCATAGGGACTTGGTAATGTCCCAGCATGCTATCTAAGGACAATTGCCAAGTGTTTGTACTCCAAAGGTTCAGGAACAGCTTCAGTTTTGGGATACATTTTAGTCAGACTTTTTAGGGAAAATCATCCAGAGTGACAGCCCTAAACAATGGAAATAGTAAATGAAAAAATGTAATTGCACATCTATAACAGCAGAGGACACCCCTGTCCATGTTTTCGTTGTGTCTGTGTTATCATTTTATACTGCCTGTTTTATGAGAACAGCAGATTCAAATATAACTCCCATTATACTGCAAATCATTGTATTTATTATGATACTTTTCCTTCACTTGGCACTGGCTCCCAAGGGTGCATTTTTGGCGGGGGATTATTGCTTTGGGTGGTCTGCGGGAATCGAACCCGCGCCGCTGAGGCAGGTTTGTCGAGATGAGCTGCCCAGCGCTACTGTCAGCGCGCATGCGCAACACGCGGAAACCATTTACACTAGTTCCGCCCGTCGAACAGAGCTTCCTCGTCGGAGAAACTCTGACGTGAGTGTTTTTTTTACACCTGAACCAGGCTTTACTCGTGTGTTTAGACCGGTTTGAGTCAAATATTATACTCACCTTTAAGAAGAGTCATGACCATAAATGCACTTGTCTAGTCCATCTCAATTTAACAACAATCATCATCATCATCATCATCATCATCATCATCATCATCACCCTGTCTGCATGTCCTAGTGGTGTATTAGTGACATTACATGATGCATCTTCTCTGTTTTCCCCTCCAGTACATCTCCCGCCTCCAGGATCTCCACCTGTGAGCCTACTGCCTCCTGCTCCTCTGTCCCACACCCACCTGAAGATGGAGACTAAGTGGGACAACATTTTTAAACTCCTCACTGAAAAGAAATATCCTGACGGCTTCTCCAAAGTGCAGAAAGTGAGCCTAAGGAAATATGCCAACAAGTTTAACGTGAAGGGTAAGTAGGCCTAGTGTATTTTTCACAATCTAAAGTGTCATCAGAATGGAGGCGACTGGAGGCCAAAGTGGAGTTGAACATAATGGGATTTTCTGTGGAGAAACTGGGATTCATTTCAGAATATCAAAATATATGAAAAATCCAGGTGGTTTTGTCACAGTAAAAGCTCTCAGACACATGTGAGTGACATCAGAGCCTGGTTTAAACACATTTAGCATTGTAATTGGAGATTATGACAGACATTTGGCATTTTTGATGCAGGCAAAATCCTGATATTTAGGTTTTACTGGACAAATACTCAGAAATGCTGAGCCATAATAGTATTTAATTTAATAAATTATACGTGTTGTGAAGCTCAAAAACAATTGCTAAAAATAGTCTTATGTGTCTTGGAATCAAAGCTGACATTTCTAAACTGGGGATTCTAAAACGTTGCTTATTTTTGTTGTAAAGACTGAATGTCTTTAGCATTTACAAATATATTGTGGTCTACTTCACTTTGGCCTCCAGTCACTTTCATTCTACAGTTTGGAACATTTTGATGACTTTACATTTCTTTTTCATGTTGCCTGCAGACAGTGAGCTTTTCTACGGCGGCAGAAGAGCAGTTAAAACCGGTGCTGAGGCCTGGACCTTGTTCCAGGAGTTCCACTCGAATCCCCTGGGCGGGCACACGGGCACAGTGAGGACGCGCCAGGCCATGTGCTCCAGGTTCTACTGGCACGGCATGACCGTCCACATCGACAAGTGGGTACGTTTGTTCATCAGGGTGTCTGCGGGGCTTTAAAATGGATTTAAAGTTGATAAATTGATTTAGCTGAAATTAAGGCCCTTAACTACAGAAACATTGAACTGTAAGTGTTATTTTCAGGAACATTTTCACGTTTTAACAACTTTATTTTCTCATTTTAACATGAACATATTTTCTGATATGTATTGTTGAAAAAGAAAGTCGTGAAACGTGAAAATGTTCTCATTTTAACAAATAAAACATAGAAAATAATGTTTACTCCACACTGACATTTCTACATTTCCATACTTAACAAAGAAGTAAGTCTTAATCACAATTTTATGGGTCTTCTTTTTCTTTTCTTTTTTCTTTACTTTTTTTTTCTAAGATTTCCAAAAACAAATGGCCATACAGAACATATTTTTTTTGGATTTCTTTCACAGCTCCGGGGATATAAAAGGCAGGGAACCACATTCTAAAGTATTTTTGTTACTACATTGCATTTAGTTAAATTATTCTTTCTTGTTTTTCTTTCCTGACCTAAGGGCAGTATTCTTTTGATTTGAATCATTTAGCACAAGTTTTTACATTATTAAAGTTGTGATGAGGTCTTCCCTGCATAGACTCGGTTTTTGTGACATGTTTGTTTTTAATTTTGTCTATAATGTTTCATGTTTGGTAAAAGAGACCCCACTTGATTAAATTAGCTGAGGACGCCATATTAGCGGCAGAGTGAATGAATGGCAATACACCCGGTTTTGGAGTTTCTTTGTCATTAAATGAAACGGTTGACCACAATTTATCTAAACCCAATCAGATTAAACATTAGTGAGCCTTACCTGGCACCAGTGTTCTTTCAAAGAGTCTAGATTGCGTTAATTGCACCTCAAATTTACAATCTCGGGACATTTGATTCACTTTCTACCTTCTAATATCATCAAAAAGTGTCTCTGGAAATGTTTGTGAGAAAAACACTTTATTATAAAACCCTGTACATATAATGTTTACTGATATTCAGTGTTGCGTAGCCTTACTTTTAAAAGTAACTTGTTACATTACCTTGTTACTGCCCTGGAAAACTAAAATGTTACTTTACTGCACTACTGTGTTATAAAACGCAATAGAGTACTCTTGCGTTTCCAGTAATTAACATTATTGTATAACCCAGGCATGTTCAAACTACTGCCCGGGGGCCAAATGAGGCCTCATACCAATATTTGTTGGCCCTCTGGCTTCTTGTTAAGTTGGTGCAAACAACAAAGAGTAGTACTTTTCACTGTAAAATTGGAAAAATACAAGCATTTTGATGTTATACCAACTTAATATTAATGTTCCAAGTCTTATTAAAGGTGTGGAGGCTCATCAAAACTATGTCAAATGCAAAATTTCAAATGAATCACAAAAGTTTGGACACCCCTGGTATAACCTATATCGTTTGCTTATTCATCTTTTATGTTGATAAAAGATGAATAAGCCATACAATAAGCACGTGTCAGCCTGTCCACAAGTAATGAAAAACATCACTAAAACAAAATGAGTGGATTAACAAGAGCAGCGACGCACAACAACAGAACGCACTTTTAGGCTTGTAGTTTATTTAAATCAAACTCACCACATCACTGTTCCCCTACATTTACTCCTCAGATACAATACAGTGGTTATAATGAAGGAGGAGTTTTTCAAAATGTGCATCTGAAAGTTTATTTCTTTTGAGGACAAACCTCCAGTCACTAGTTGCACAGTGCGCATGTTCACAACTCGCCGAGCTCTGGGATTGTGGTGAGGAGATGAGACCTAAACAAAACTAACTTGTTACCTGTTTGAAAAAGTAACTTGGGGAGTACTAGATTACATGGGTGAACAAAACTATCGCGTTACGTTCCTCGTTACTCTTAAAAGTGATTTGAGTACTCTAATGCGTTACCAGCTAACGCGTTTAAGATAGTGAAAACATGTTGTGTTGTCACTAATGTGAAGCTGAAAGTCGTTGGTTTCAATTTAGTTTGTGATTTTATTCAATTGTGCAAGCAGCAATTTTTGAAAACCATTTAAGATTGTTTCAAATTAAACAACCAATCGACAACATACAACTGGGCAATTCAAGTTAATTTTCCAGAGGGCCAGATTTTCCAGAGGGCCAAGGCTGAGGCCTCTGGGCCGGAGGTGCACACACACTGTGACATTTTGGGTCACACAAAATACCCCCAACACTTTTTATGAATGATGAGTCAATACAATAAAATGGACTAAATAAAGACCAAACCAGGTCTAAACTAGTGCTAACCCAGAAGACGGGTTGTAGGCCAGATAAATTGCTTGGAGGGCCTTGATTTGGCCCCCGGGCCTTATGTTGAATAGCTCTGATATACAACCTTAATAAAGTTTTTGAATCATTATGAGACAAATGATTAATAATTGTCCCCAAAAATACAACAACAATAATGCACAAATAAATGTGTAGCTTAATTAATAGAAGGCCTAATTCATTACTAGCTCGTTTAGTTACAGAAATCCAATTCTCTCATCAATCTGGAGCTTTGTCAATCTGGTAAAATGCTCAGTCTTTCTTCTGGCCTCAATCATTTGTACATCCTGGAGCTCAAAAATAATCTGCAATCTCTGAAACTCAGATAAAGTGAGTTTAAGTAGACATATTTTGTTTGTTTGTTTGTTAGATATTGAACTATTAGCTACCTAGAACATAATTAAAAAATGTTCCCATCGTAAACCGCAATACTGATCTGAAAGTGTCACTCAGAGTCTGAATTATTCAAATAATCACAACTAAAAACAGGGATGTGGGCGGGGATAAGGGGTAGGTGAAAACAGGACTTAGCCTCAGTTGCAGGACAATACAGGATTATTCAAACATGCAGGAATCGATCCAAATACAACTTTGAGTAAACTAATGATGAGGACACACTGTTGTAGCAAGGTTGAACGCTCATTAAGGTTAATTTTGCATAATTTGTTCCCTTCAATTACAGTTCATCTCATTACAAAAGTCCATTACTTTTGCTTGTACAGGTTTCTGAATGTGACAAGTGCCAGCGTGAGGGAAAAGCTCCGAAAGCTTCTCTGCCTGTGGAGAACACAAAGGTAATCTTTGACTTTCTTCTCTCAAGCGGGTGCTGAAATCCCTTGTCCCGTCAGGTGTCTGCTGTTTGGGACGTGGTGGGCATGGACATGATGGGACCACTGCCCCAGACTCCAGAGGGTTACCAGTACGTCCTCACAGTCACAGATTACTTCTCCAAATGGGTGGAGGCTGCACCTTTGAAAAGCCAGTCTGCTGCTGAGGTCGGGCACCGCTTATGCTCCATTATTTACCGACATGGCTGCCCCAAACGCATCCTGTGTGATCAGGGGCCCGAGTTTGTACAGGAGGTATGTGAACTAGATATGTATCATGCTCGTAGTATTTTGTGAGGAAGGATGTCTTATTGTCGTTACAGCTCAACAATACTCTGTGTGGGCTCCTGGGCATTGAGAGAAGTGGGACTGCAGCGCACCATCCGCACGCCAACGTTGTGGACGGACAGAGCAACCAGAGCATAAAGAGGCCAGCGCCTTTTCACGAACTGTCAAACAGCATCTTTATAGACTTTTCCTCCCCCAGATGACACCTGTCTCTCTTTCAGGGCTCTGATGAAGTTGGTCAATGAGCAGCAGAATAATTGGGACACTTTCCTCGAGGCCATGTTGTTCTCTTTAAGGTCAAAGGTGCACACGTCCACCAAACACACGCCCTTTCAGCTCATGTACGGCAGAGAGGCAGTGTTCCCCTGTGAGGTGCCTGTGGAGCTGTCGGTAAGAACGTGTCAGGGATCAGCAGGTTTTGACTTCTACGTCAACAGTCTACAATAATAAGTCACGTGTTTTCAGCTCTCGTCCATAGTGCTTCCTAAAGATGAAGAATATGAAACATTTCTTAAGAAGAGAAAGGACGAGATGGACATGAAACACAGCAGAGCCCAGGACAACATGGTGGACACACAGCAGAAGCAGAGGCTGGCCTACCAAAAAAAGAAGTTCAAGAAATCCAGAGGTGTTAAGTATGTACTAAATATGTACTAGAACTGTGGTAAAGAACTCAAACTTCAATATTCACATTTTTGTGAATAATTAACACGCACACACATACACACAGGTATTAGGCCGGTCACGATAATGACTGTATCAACTTGTCGTTCAATAATTAATCACTGAAACAATATATTTTGGTGCTCTTTTTCCTTGTTTGTACATTTTCTTTGAAATAGTGGGGAGATTTTGTTATAAATAAGATTGTTTTCTTGTTATCTTGGCGTCGTCTTCAGATGTTCATAACTCTCTACAATGGAAGCCTAGCCAGTCTGTGATACACACGATCGCAATGTCTGCGGGTTCATGTCTCCAGGTCCAGTACTGATGGACATAAACTTCTCCTGCGTTAGAACTCCACCTTCATGCTTCTTCTTTCAACTCTCGGGCTACGTCCGTTTATTCTATGAAGCTAATATTTGATCAGAAACGATGATGGCTGTTTATTGTTTCATAATTGGTTATCGTGACAGACACAGCTGAAGACTTCTGATTGTGCCAGACCGAATCACACCTACAACATCTTTCATCACATCGATAACTTCTCCAAACCCTTATTTTATATCACAAAAGTTGATCCAGAATAGACTTTTGCAGCTCTCTATAATTATCTGGACTAAAACAATCACTAATCATGCTCTAACTCAAACCCGCTGTAATAAAAACCACTGTCCTACACATTCCACCTTCCTGTCATGTCTCCACTAGTCACTGGTCCAGCATAGAATCGATTGTAAAAGTTATCTCCCTTTGTGTTTTAAGTTATTTCTATTCTTTATTTAAAATTGTACAGCACTGTACAGAATAGTCTTTTGGACGTACTATGTCATTGTTCCTACTGTTATATACTCTGTCTCAGTCTGACTCTGTGCTGGTTATACAAATAAATACACTTACCCCTGAAGTATCTGGTGTGACCACCAAAATGCCTGCAGGAGCTGCTGGATATCGGCATGAACTGGAACATGCTGATGTATACGCCGAACCACATGCTCACTTTGGCTGGATATTGGCAGGTAAAGCTAAACCAAATATTTCAGTGTGTCCTTTTTCAAAAGTGTTGCGTTTATATTTTTGTTCAATGTACTTGAGTAATATCATTGTAAAGTGGACATATTATTCAATATTATTCATCAATGTGAAATTTAATGAGCTTTTAAGCTTGTTTCCTCATCATTAGTTTACTCACAGTTATATTGTGGTTGATTCCTGCATGTTTGAGTTATCCTGTGTGGTTCTACAACTGAGGATCCAGGGCTCAGAAAAGTCCTGTCAGGGTCAACTATGTAGGGCTGAAAAATATCCCAAAACTCGGTTCGACTAAATAAGTAAATGACAACCCCCTTATCAGCTGTGCAGTTTTGAACAGGAAGTCATAGGACCTTTTTCTGTTTCTAAGCCGTTTGGATTAATATGGCAGTTTACAATGAACAAAATGTAAAAAAATGATATAGTTATGCTGTAGTTTAATACTAAGCACATGAAAAAAGCACAAAATGTGTCCTTTAAAGGCACAGCTTGAGTGATACGACTCCAGTCTTTGGGTCCACTCTGACAGCGGCCCCTCTCCTGATGCATGCTGCATGAACTTGGTGTCCTCTGGTCCATTGTCCGTCTGGATGTGATCGCAGCCGCAGATAACCGCTGAAGGTCAAAGGTCAGGGGTCACCATCTAAAAGAACCATCTGCCTGCCTGCGGAGGAAGTGAGTGCGGCCCAAACCTGAGCTGTCACAGTAAACAGCATTGACTCATTGGCCCACCGCATCCTTTTGGATATTAAAGCCGGATTTGGCGACTTTAGATCCACATACAAACTTATTCTGATCATGTAAGCACAGGTGGGTAGAGAAGACAAAATTGTATTCAAGTAGGAGTAAAGTTACCTGAAAATAACTTTTAAAATAAACGAATGATGAGGAAACACTGTTTTACGGACAGTGCTAATCAATGAACATCTGTAATAGTTTTAGTGTAAATATTTTAAGGCAAAGATGCTAGTTTCCATCTGTTCTGCAGGTAACACAGAAGACTAATACGAAACATTACAAAAAGATGAAAGAGAACAGCATTACTGCACCATTATGTCACTGCATTCTTCTACTAAAAGGTTGTATCTCATGTCACTTGCACATGCCTACAGTATTTGTTATTACATATTTAAGGCCCAAAGGCACTGGGATAGGCTCCAGTCACCCGCGACCCCTAACGGGAAGCGATAGCACATTGAATGAACATATTTCTTTCATTTATTATTAGACAACAACAAAAAAACAGAAACAGAATTATTCACATTTTTGCTTTATTGACTTATGTGATAATAAAAATACTAGTGATTATGTTATTTGTTATTACGTGTCAGTGGTGGTGCCGGGGTGAGGAGCAGGGTCTAGGTTTCCATTCATCGATCGACGAGTCTACAGAGACACAACCCACCGACAGCGATGAATGTGGACCAGGACCTTCACTGTGGGACACACTTGGACCAGGACTTTCACTGAGGGACACAAGTGGACCAGGATCTTCACTGAGGGACACACTTGGACCAGGACTTTCACTGAGGGACACAAGTAGACCAGGACTTTCACTGAGGGACACAAGTGGACCAGGATCTTCACTGAGGGACACACTTGGACCAGGACTTTCACTGAGGGACACAAGTGGACCAGGACTTTCACTGAGGGACACAAGTGGACCAGGACTTTCACTGAGGGACACAAGTGGACCAGGAATTTCACTGAGGGACACAAGTGGACCAGGATCTTCATTGAGGGACACATGTGGACCAGGACCTTCACTGAAGGACACATGTGGACCAGGACCTTCACTGAGTGACACATGTGGACCAGGACCTTCACAGAGGAACACATGTGGACCAGGACCTTCACAGAGGAACACATGTGGACCAGGATCTTCACTGAGGGACACATGTGGACTAGGACCTTCACTGAGTGACACATGTGGACTAGGACCTTCACTGAAGGACACATGTGGACCAGGGACCTTCACAGAGGAACACATGTGGACCAGGACCTTCACTGAGGGACACATGTGAACCAGGATCTTCACTGAGGGACACATGTGGACCAGGATCTTCACTGAGTGACACATGCGGGCCAGGACCTTCACTGAGTGACATTTGTGGACCAGGACCTTCATACCTGACCCATGCCTAGTCCGTGGGGAGAGACGTTCAGTAAATTAGCATTAGCACCAAAACTTTGCAGTTTTAATTGCTAATGAAAACACTGATCGTATATACAACCACACTTTTGGTAAACATAGTGACATCTCATTTACATTTAGCATTTGATTTTTAGACATGAGAGTCTGCGGTGCTCGCTGCGTTAAAGTGAAAGGAAAAACTGGTGTTAATGTGTTTATTTGCACTTGAGCAAATAACTTGTGAACAACGCAGTCCCTCATGTCTGAAAATCAACTTATCTATGTTTGCCAAAAGTGTCGGTGTCGGTATCATAGCAATTTGTATTAGCAATCATAGCTACAAAGTTGGAGACACCACCAGTATTGTGTGTTTGTGTGTGTTTGTGTGTGAGTGTTATAAACAAGCTTAATAATAAACTATACTTACTATATACATTTCATATAAAAATGATCTTACCTCATATGGAACAGATTAAGGGCTATATAAGATGCATTTTACTCATTCAAAGAAGCCATTGACCCCATTTCCCTGCCACACCTGTAAGGATGGTCCGTTGCATCTTTCAGAGTCAGGGTACACTCAACACTCGATGGTTTCTCTGGCTTCAACAAACTCACCGACAGCGTTGAATGTTCCCCAAAAGCTGAAAACTCAAAGGGCCAGTGAACGCAGCGTTTGCATGGACAGGGCAGGGACAGGACTGCACAGGAGCAGGACCTCCCATTGCTGTAAAGATCAGATCAGAATGTGTCAGTTTGAAATCGGCTATCTGTCTTTAAATACATTAAATTTTGTGTAATTTAACTTTTGATAGATTTACTCAAATTGGAGTTTAAAGTTCAGGAAAATTCCTCTTACTCCATAGAGTATATTGTAAAAGCAGCTATAAAGAAAGACTGAATGATATTGACTATTGACTATTAAAATGGCATTTTGTTGGACGAGAACCACAAAGAAGCTACTGCCAGGGACAGACAGTTTAATCCAATCAGAGACGTTATAAGACACTGAAGTGGTAACAACCAGTGAAATTGAGTAGTCTACACAGGGCCTTTAATGTGGTACTGAAAGAAAATGCCCAATCTACTAATTAATATGTTTATTTCATTACATTTGGTCCACTTTCAGAGACGTACAAGTGAAACTTACATCACTACCATATTCTGAGTTATAGCAACAGCTATAGGCAACATATTGTCAAGTCTAATGTCGACACAATCACCTTAATCTGCACTTACCAATTTTTGGTCTCGTTGGCATCATGCAGATAGATACAGGTCACCATCTAAACCACAGAAGGACAAAACAAAAAGTTACAAATGATTGGTATCTACTAGTATGACTAATTGGTTCTCAAAATGATAGATCAGCGTCGGGGCCCCCAATTCTTTTGGGACCCAAGCTGGGGTTTTGTTCTCTTATGACTGACCATTAGAAGCACACTCTAAAGTCCGTCTAATGGTGCTTTAGCACATACCAGACTGAAATGCTGTAGTGATGTGAATCACCAACTTTAAAGTCCTATCAGTATTCAAGTATTTTTGGATAAGCACTGGTACAAGCCGTAAAAACATGAAACACTTGAAGGCAATTCAAGTGCTGAAATGAGAACAAATGGGGTGTGTATAAACTTTAAAAACACACCACCTAATGACATCAAGTGGTGAGGCATGAGGTACTTTAAAATGCTTACCAGTCTTACTATTAAGCTATCAAAAAATATGAATAGTATGCAGTATTTTTTTCCAAACCTCATTTTACTCAACGTCATTGTGATTAGAATTACTCCAATGTCCCTCACTGCCATGCTAATTTGGCTAACACGCTAGGCTAACAGATTTCAATTACTAAGTTTGATCCCGGTAATAACAAGAGGAGCCTGCCCGTGCATAAGGTCTGCGATAATGGCGGTGCATTATCGCGGGTGGGGGGGGGAGTCAAGGGTGAATGCGGAGAATAAGAGGCCTGAAAGGTGGGGGTGCTGTCTGGGGTGTTGATCGATTCCAGGCTTGGTATTTTCCAGACAGGCTGAATGGTAAAGGTCAAAGGTCAGCCGCTCTTGTTTCCTATGAAAAAGCGGCGGTGTGTGTGCGCATTGACGAGTGAGTGTGTGGTCAGATATGATCGCGGTTCAAAGAGAGGCAAGGAGCTAGTTTGGAATGCTTAAGTTTCAAAAGCTAAGAAATTCTTTTCACAATTTTGCCTAAGAATATGAAATGTGTTTCCCTATTTTTGGTATGTTAAAGTAGTATGAAATTTGAACCACCACACTAGCTGCTTTTGGTCATTTGGAATGCTATACTTTTGGCAGGAAATGTCATGCTCAAGGACCCAATGTCAGAAGTTTGTAGTGTTAACTCTATATTTCACAGGGGAATACCTGGCTAACTGCCCCGATGCAGTGCTGCTACTCTTGCTAGTGCTAGTGCTAGTGCTAGTAGGTAGCAAAATAACATTCTTCCATGTTTCAGTTTTAGTGACAGTCTTTCAGGTGCAGTACATTGTGTCACCCGACAATGAGAGGGTGAGCGAGCGCTTTAAAATACTTTAAACGTAACTTATATTGTTTCTAATGTTGAGCCCCTGAGCAAGACACTTCATTATTCCAATCACTGTAACTAAATGCTACAAGCGCATCATCTTAAGCAAAAAAATATAATTTCTAAATCATCACAATTTGACCTTAACTAAATGCTTTTCCATAACACATTTGCGTGTTTTGTTTCTTTCACTAAAACCTTAGTGAATCTAAATAATGCAAAACTCCATATCAGCATTCAAATCGCCTCCATTACAAAGCTTAGCATATTTTTCAGCTTCATACAAACCTCCCTTTTCAATGCATCAGCAGATACATCCCTAGCGCCCCTTACTGGTGTAAAAGTCTTTCAGGTAGGCTATTCCCAGTTATAACCTAATTAAGTAATGAGGCTAAGGTGTTCAACGTAGTGAAAACAAAATATTCAGTGTCTCCGCCTGTAACTCGATGTCTTATAAAACATCGGATTTGTTTTTGATAAATTAGGCCTTGTGTATTTCTTCTGAATAGGCCTTAGCTCCGCCCCTGTGCCCCCATAATAACTCCAGGGCTCTGACACCGTGATGACACACGCACAATGAAACCCTCTCCTCCGTCTTACATGCGCCCTTCTCTCATTCACATTTCCAGACACACAGTTATGCAAATGTAGTGCAGCCAGACAGCGCAGGTAGCAGCAACCAAAAAATACACTTAACACGGCTGACCTCAGCGCTAGCTAGCTCGAGGTAACGCGGGGTTAGCTTGCAGCGCTGTGATGAATGCTCTGTCAGGGTTGTTTACGTATGCTAACCTTGCATATCATCAGAACAATTTATGTGAGCGTTTTGGAATGTTTTTATTCTTACAATGTATAGTTTAAAATAATATGCCGAGTAGACCACTAAAAACACACTGTCCTGAATTCAAAATACTGAAATCACTAGCAGAATGTTGATTAAGCTAAAAACAATGGCTGTTGGCATTAAAGTTGGTTAGTTACACACAGGTGACATGAGTACTGAAATTATCAATTAAAATGATCAAGAAAAAATCAGGTGAAAGTGTGCTTGCGTACTTTAAATAACAGTCAAAATGGGCATCTTGATAATATATTGCCTACATATAGAATATTTTGTAAAGTGAACCACAGCTATGATATTAGGCTAATTAAGATTAAACTATTATCATAATAATTTCGCCATGGGTTATAATGATTCATCAGCGCTTTTTAAATACAAATTGGAAGCTGTCTCTGTTTGCAATGTTTCTGCATGTTGAGGACACGCTGTGCTAGCTGCGGGTTGTGCTGGGGGAGGGTACGAACACACACAGAGGTCTGAGAAGTGACTGAGCGAGCGAGCTGAGCGTGTCTTCCTCGGTCGCTCCCTCCATTCCACTTCCCTTCACTCGCCCACTCCTCGCAGGCATGCCACCCCTCCCCCCACCTGGGACTTGAACCCGTGACCCCCCCCAGCGGTCAATAAGTTCATGGGAGGCTCGGAACGCCATTAGGGTGAGAGTGGCGCGCAAAAGTTACCGCAGCTCCAGGCAAAGGTGAAAGCCTCAAATAGCACTTGGTAGGTAAGAGAAGACCTGTTTCTCCAGCGGGTCACACACTGCAGAGTTTACAATGACAGTTAGCAAGCAAAAGGTTTCAAAGGCGCTGTGTTTGGCTCTGCTATTGTTCATCACATGTCAAAGTTGTGATCACGTCAATATGGAAACTTGCACTTCATAGGTTTTGTAGCAGCCTATAGAAGTAGCATATTACAAAGACTCTTGGCATTATAGAACATTTTTGGAATCATTTTTGAACCTATGGCATGCTCTTATAATACTAGGCTAACTTAACACTATAATATCACACACTAGGTTTGCTTGTGGCAGCCAGTATCATATTTTCCAAAGGGTTCAGATTCAGTTTCAATGTTGTTATAGCTTAAGAGCTTGCGTGCTAATGGGAGCGCTAGAAAAATACAATTTAAATTGCAATCAATACATCACACAAAATAATTACATTCTGTCAACATTCAAGTGCCACTACTTAGTCGCTAGTATGCTATTCCACAAGAAAGGAAATTAATCTAGTTAAGTCTTTCTAGAAGCTAAAACTAAACATGTGGCTGCTGCTAGCATCATTACACCCAATAGCTAACATTCACTTGTGTTGTTTGACTGGCCAAAATAGGGTATTATAAATGGCATTGACATGTTTTTGATGGTCAGTTAAACGTTTCTTGATGTGTTGCCATAAGAGGATGCTCATTAGCCTCTGGTGCTGAAGTATTCTCTGGCAAGACCCAATCCAATTAAAGATTGATGTTGTGTTAGCGTCTTCAAGGCAAGTGACTAAAGTTATTTAGGCCAGCACCTTTGGTGTTTTTGATGCAAATGCTTTCTAAACTCTACAAAAGGCCAAAACGCAGGTTCAAATTAGTTGCATATGGAGTTTTATATGAATGGAATAGAACTGTACATAGGCTAATAGTATTTCTTCTCCCACTCAGCAAGTCATTCAAGGTGTTTCCTCCCTGTCTTGACTACATCAGCGAGAAAAATGTACTGTAAGCACAAAACTTCTGAGGAGGAATGAGGAGCAGGGGCGAGTAGCCGGTGCTTTTCTGAAAGAGCTAGCACGGTCATCTGATCGATGTGGATGGATTGGCTCATAGGTCATGTCAGAGGTAATGAAAATGGTGATGTCCCTTCCCCCCTGTCTGCTTCTCCTGCTGCTGCTGCTCCTGGCTGTGTGACCAGTCTGCCGCTGCCACTACCTGCCCAGACGGGATCAATATTTCTCCCTTATTGTCATTCACCAGTTTATCCGTCTACACACAAGCCACACACGCAACCTTGTAGTATCCAAAACATGCACAATAGGCTAATCCTTCCACTAGATACTTTGAACTGAACCAGAAGAGACCGTCTGACAGTTTACCCTATTTGGGTTGAAGAAACCAGCAAATTTGGTACGCCTGGCTCATTAAACACCATATACCAACACGCTACGCCTCATTCACACACACACACACACACACACAACAAACGCATCCTGGTTCTGAATGAAACCGCTAGCTGTGCCTGCGTGCATGGAAGCCCCCACATGCTAGGAGCACTTCCTGGCTGCCTCCGCTCCGCCGGCTGCCTCCCTGGGCGTTCCTGCTTTGGGGTTGCATCATGCCTGTAAGTAAGTGGGCAAACATCTGCTGACACCCTGTCACATTGCATTAGTGTCCACTGTCTACCGGCAAAACCGAAATCACGAAAAGGTTGCCCGCTTACGATGTAGCCTTTTATACAATCTGAAAACTAAATTAGCATTCCAAAATGTGCGATTAAAAAGTGTGAGCAAAGATCCTACTGCATCCAAAAGCGTAGACTTACCTTTTTCCAAGCCTTTCTTCTATCCGCATAGGCTTGACTACACCCTTGCAACAAAACCTATCCTGTCTACTACTCCATCCTTCATCACTTCTCGCACTCCTTCACCTCTTTCTTTCTTTCCCCCCTTGCTTCCAAGCCCTTGGTGTCCTTCCGCGGAGGCAATGAACTGCAGAACTGTCTGGTACAAACGGAACAGAGGAGCCAGCGAGAGACGAGTGCAAACCAGGACAAGCAAGCTGTGTCAGATTGAATGAATATTGTGCACTACGGGTTTGTCTGTCTCTCTCTCTCTCTCTCTCTCTCTCTCTCCTCCTTCCCTCCCCCCTTCAGAGTGCTTCATGGGAGCAGACACCCCTCCTCCACTCCTCCGGATTTGGCCCCCTTCTTTCTCTCTATCTGTTGTCCTCGCCTCTGCTCCCGTTCCTCGTTTTCATGCATGTTGGCGGGCGAAAGTCACATTATAAACGGCACTTGCTGACACGGCGCTGCCAAAGCTATACCTCCTCAGTGACCCAAAGCAAAGCACACTGTGACATCATTAAGAGAATTTTTTCGCGACAATGTTAATTGACCAGCATTTGGGAAATTTGTGTCAGGTGATGGAAGATTTAAAGCAGTTTTATTTTGTCCTGTTTCCAGGCTTGTCAAACTAAAGTATGGAGTTGGTTTTGTTCGCGCTTTTGGTTTGTGGCCTCCAGTACACTCACACTAGGTTACATGAGGTCAACAGCAGAGAATCAGTTCTTTTTTTGAACAGAAACTCAATGGTTCCAGTTTTTACTATCAACCAGATACCACAACAAAGCAGATTTATCTTAGTATGTTTCCTTTAACCTTTGACAGACGGATCAAGTCTTTTCTAGCACATGATCTTCTTAACTGTTCAAACTTCCCCATTCTGAACCTTTTGAACCTTAACATTATCCTACTGCTCGGAGAGGACTCGGACTGATCAGAGGCATGACACAATGTTCTGCACGCACACATTAATAACTATTGATTTCTCGCCATAATAGTGTATTGATGATCTGAAACCATGAATTGATTTTCTCATAATGATTGTGTGGAGATGGTGCTACATTGACTTTGCTACCAGCCCCCTGTTTAAAAGACTGTCCAGCGAGTGTTAGTTTGAAGATGTGGTGAAACGGGATTGTAAAAGAACATTGTAAAATGTTTAAATTCTCATTTTGACATATTGAACCCTCCATTTCAATTCCTAGCGTGTTGAATGTCGCATTCTTGGGAAACGACACTTCCACCCCTGTCGCCTGTGTGAGTGGGATATGCCATTGGTGCAGAATGGCAGCCAGAATTCTGTGAAACTGCCTCAGGGCAGTTTTGTGGTTTTGGTGAAAGCTTTCATGTCACGAAAATGTAACAATATCCCAATCTCTGATCTCATATAAACAACAGAATTGTAGATGCAAAGATGCAAAGATTCCACCAGAAAAGCTACATAGAGAACCTTTAATGTTTTGTGTTTGGTTTTATGACTATTCCTGGCACTGGTAATAGGGTTAGGCTTTGGGATGTGCAAAATTTACTGTACAATATTATCACGATATACATTTCACTGAACAATATTTATATTGTGGAGAAGCGAACAGAATTGCAGGAATATTACTTTTTCCTTTAAAAATGCCTTAAAGACCATTTGTGTGAATCATAACTGTCATATTCTAAAAACTGTTATTTCTTCATGTTGGCTACACTGAAATGTAGCAAAGGATTATGGTCTATGTAGTTTTTTTTCTCTGTTGCGGAAACAAAACAATGAATGTAAACAAAGGAGATTATAATTCAATATTATTGTGAGACTTTTGACAAAACAATAATAACAACAATATTTTCGTTATTGTTACAGCCCTAACGGATAAGTAATTAAATACTTGGAAATGTTGTTATAACAGATGAAGAGTGGGAATATATATTTCCATCTCAATAGAGAAGCGCAAAATCCCATGTTGTGGTAAGTTTTCTGTTGGAAAAATGTATGATTGTATTTTATAACACCAATGTCAAAGTGTGCACTGTTCACAGGGAAATATTGTTGTGGAGAGGTTATAGGTTGCCAGTTTGTAATTGTCTGACTTTCCAGACTGATGATACTAAAGCACTGCGAATTACTTGCAATATTGACATCAACATCCCACTGGACTTTAAAATGATGTATCTGGGACATAGGGTATTTGTGATGGAAGCACTGGATGGATATCTTTGGAATGTAGTTTTGGGAGCAGCGAGGAAAGTTAGCAGAAATAATTGGATAATAGCAAATGCAGTACTGTTATGGACTGGGCACAAATAACAACAGACTTAAAACAATGATTAAAGGTATGCTAAGAGGTATACATTGGAGGTTGTTGTTTTTCTTTGTTTTTCTTTTGTCTAACCTTCCTCCTCTGTGTTGTATTCTTTTTTGTGTTTTTCTATGTAGAAAAAAAAGCCTATATAGCGAAAACAAATAAAGAAATTACAGTCTATGGGCTGTTAATAACGCACTATAATACAGTATTATTAACATTTCAAGACAACCCAAAGTAAGGAACTCATACAACTTACCAAATTACCAAAACAACAACAACTTTATTTCTTTTATAGGTTGCGCTCACGTGTCAGTTTTTGTTTCATGTACAGTCCCAATAATGGCAGAGATATGAACCATCAACCAGGTCAACACGTCTTGCAATCTGACAGCTAGAAGTTTAACCTGTCTCCTTTTCAATTTTAAAGTATATGTTGTGGTGTCACCTGGACCCAACCTACTGTGAATAAATCAACATTACCACTGCTATCTGTAAACTCAGTATTTGACTCCAACATAATTACTTTGACGGCAAACATCTCGTGACCATTCAAACAGGCTCCTTCCTTGTGTTTCCTCTGCACTCGTTCTCATCCCCCACACCAAGTTTTCTTGCTGGTCCTTGGTTACATATTGATCGGGTGGCTCAGTCGCTGCTGTGTGTCTGGTCGAGCTGTGGTCAATGAGGTCAAGATGGTGTCCAGACAGCCCCTTCCCCCCCGACCTATCCTCTTGAACTCTAGTCTGGGTCCAGGGTCAGAGATGTTCCCCATCCTCCAACAGCCAAAGGCATCAATGAATGTGTATTATTTTTTTATTTCTTTTTTAACGATGGACACTGAAAATGCAAGTGGCGTTAATCTGACAATGATATTTGTTTCAAAGTCTCGTAAAATCGTCATGAATTTTTGCAATGTTTGCATTGCGTTCAGATAGTTTCTCGAATGGGAAATTCGCTGTTTTGGGAAGAAATCTACAAACTTATGATCCACAAATGTTAAACTTTTGTCAGGGTTTACTCAACAAACCTCAACAATCACAATGAAAAATCATTTTCATTTTTGTATTTGTGCTGACAGAGTAGACGTTGAACTTTGAGCATGTTTTTGTGTCATGATTCATGCAGATTGGTCCAGTTAGAAAGACATTTCCAGAAGCATAATTTTTTTTAACACATTTTTGCAAAGAATTGGTTATCAAACCGATTTTATTGAAGGATTTGGTTAAATCCTTAAATAGATAAGGATTTAACCAAATTATCTTTTCCTAAACCTAATTCTAACTTTTCACCTGATTGTGAAAAATGTTTTCATCCCAAACTGGAAAAAATAAATAACGCATAGCCACCAATGCAAAGTGGTGGGTGTGGCAGAACTGGGATGGGAGGAGCAGCATTTCAGAATGATGAGAAATTAGGACAAACTAGCTATTTACAAGATAGCTATTTACCACCTCATGTGCAAATTCACCAAATATAAAGGCATGTACATCTGTAACATGCACTTTAAACTGGTTTCAGATGACTTCACGAGCATTTCATTTATTCCTGTTATTTTTGTGGTCTAGAACAGCTGTTCCTGACCTGGGGGGCAGGGACCGTGAGGGGGGCACCAGAGATTACAGGGTGTCCCCACAACTTTGTCTGGTCAGCTGGTGCAATCATCAAAGTGATAATTTGTGCAAATTAAATTGTAAAAATGCCTATCAAATGATTAGAAAATTGGTATGGAAACATAAACACCACAATTACTGTGTGTTTGTTTGACATAAAAGCTTAATTTGTTTGTAATCATTTTTATCATGTGATCTATTTAACTAGCTATTATCTATCTATTTATGGGGGCCCACAATTTTGGACTGGGGGACCCCGGCAAGTCCCATTTTCATGCAAGGGAAGCTCCAAGGAAATGTGGTTCAGAACCACTTGTCTATGATACAAATTGCATTATAAAAACCAACCTTTCTCTAGTATAAATGATTCTGAAGTGATGTCACACACCGCTACTGCCATCTTGAGGATGAAAGCAGCATGTTCACTGGGGGCGGTGCCAACAAAAAGTCTCAAAACAAAGGATTCCTCTTCTGTAACACCCCCAAAGACCCTTTTTGTCCAAAAATGTATTACTGTGGTCAGGAGGGGCCGGTGGACTTACAGAAATCACTCAAGACTGAGCTGTTTGTTTCAGGTAGTTAGCAGCTGGCTAATGCTAGCTTAAATATTATTATGTGGCTATGGAAATAAATGTTAGCCTACAAACGAGCCTAATTTCCAACTGTCCAGGTGTTATATTTCAGGATCAGACACAAATAGATAAGAATCAAAGCCCAGAACTTCTGTCTTCTTTCATTTTCTGTTTTATGCGCTGTTTTTCATGACTATCTAACAGCGGAGAGGCAACAGCATGTGTGACGTCTTTACCACGTGAGAACAAATAAGTCACATAACTGAAACTCATGGATACGCACATTCACACTCATTTAATTACATATGAATGAATCAGCTCACTCAGAATCAGAATCAGGTCAAATTCACAAACTAGGAACTTGCTTCGGCGTTAAGGTGCAACATGAAACAATTCATAATAACTGCAGTATAAAATAAGGCATGCAAATTAAGAATTTGATAATAAATAGCGTGCCCTAAAAGCGCCATAAAGAGCTTTCAAACTGGTTTCAAATGCAGCAGCAAGATTACTAAAACAGGAACTAAAAGAAGAGAGCACATTACAACCGGTGCTCGAATCTCTTCACTGGCTCCTGTCGAGTTTAGAATCAAATTCAAAATCCTCCTCCTGACTTACAAAGCCATAAATGACCTGGCCCCATCCAACCTCAAAGAGGCTAAGTACCTTATCATCCAAAACAGAGCACTTCGCTCTCAAAATGCTGGACTTCTGGTGGTCCCAAGAGTCTCTAAAAGCACAGTAGGAGGTAGAGCGTTTAGCTACCAAGCTCCTGTGTTGTGGAATCACCTTCCTGTCCGACACAGTCTCTTCATTTAAGACCAGGCTTTAAACTTTCCTCTTTGAAATCGCTTATGGTCAGGCCAGTTAGGAACAGGAATAAAAACCTACAGTTCCCAGCTATGCTGCCCTAGGAGCAACTATACTGGGGGAAGTATGGCAGCTTGAGCACTATCCTCTTGTTTCCTACTACTTTTCTATCAAACAATATTTAATATTTAATTTCACTCCGACGGGAGTGGAGGCAGGCACATCGAGAAACCTGTGGATCCAGATGCTCCTCATCTGCCTGGAGAAATGGTCTCTACTCCATATGAAGGTTCTTCATCAGCCTCGCGAAGAATTGGTTCTCCTCCTGAGTGGGTCTAGCTCCACCTTCTATCTGCAAATTGAGGCGCGTCCGCGTCCGTCTGAGGGAGTCGGATCTCTCCTTCACTGTGGAACTCCTACAGGTTTTCTACTTTTTCCAAAAGAGGTTTGGTAGTTTTTCCTGTCCGAGAAGGAGGGTCTAAGGACAGGGGAGCTTGGGACATCTGTCTAAGGACACAGGACGCTGGGACATTTCCAAGTCCCTATGAACATTGTTTATTTTGTTTTCCACTGTCGCCCCTCGGAGGCAACTACTGTTGTGATTTTGGGCGTCACAGAAATAAATTGAATTGAATTGAATTCCTGTGGCTGGAGGTTCTGGTCCGGATGGACCGTAGCCCCCTGTCTGGCCCCTTGAGTGGTTCAAATAGTCCATGTCCAGGGTGTGATCCGACCTGCTTCGTCCCGAGCCCTGGAGACGTACAGGTCCTGCAGAGATGGAAGTCTGCAGCGATCACCTTCTCAGCAGAACGCACAATGCGCTGTAGTCTCTGTTTGTCCCTGGCTGTGGCTCCAGCGTACCACACGGTGATGGAGGAGGTGAGGATGGACTCGACTGGTGAGGTGCTATATTGGTGCCATCATTGCAGGAATTATTGTTTGAGAGCAAGTTATAAAACACAAATATGAATGGGAAAGATACATTTGTATTTTTATGGATCATTCTCAAAGTTTATAACAATTTCCAACAGCCTAAACTGTGCTCAAGGTGCTTCACAGACAGTAAAAGATAGACAAAAGAACATTAAAAAACAACAACACATAAAACTATAGTAAGGTTAGTCTGAATAAATGTGTAACAAAGAAGAGTGTAATATTTTATTTTATTATTTTATAATAACTATGCTTTTAAAAGCCTTAATAAAGCTTGATAAAAAGCTTCATTCATAACAAACTAATAGTTTGTTAAGAATAATTCAGGTTTAGTAACTACTTCATTCATACTTAAACTCCTTAATCAGTTACTAAGCCTAAATCTTCCTTAATAAACTATTTGTTCATCATGAATAATCTTCATGCTTTATTATAAATCAGGGTTAGGCCCGTGGGCCAGATCAGGTCCTCCAAACAATCTGATCCGGCCCATGGCACATCAAATATTAAAACATATATCTTATCTTGGTTTAACTCGGTCTGGTTTAGTCTTGGTTTATTCCAATTCTGGGATAGTCCTGTTTCAGGCCCAGTTGATACTTGGCTAATCCTGTTTATCCTAATCCTACATTGAATTCTAGTTCTGTACTGAATTGGCAGTTTGGTAAAGCTTCTTGCATTTTATTTGTTCAAAAAATGTCACAACAGTTGCTTTTATATTTTATGGTTATTGAAACAGATCAACAGATCAGGGCATAGCGGTACCAGAGAGAGGCTGATCATGTTGAGCTTTAATCGCCCTGGTGACCACAGCAGCATCGGGGCGCAGGCGTCTAGACCTCACAAACCTCAACATGTTTTCAACCAACATCCTAAATAAGTCCTATGGTATTTTAGGTGAAGGTGGTTCTGTCTACCAACCAATCTCATTTTGAATTGTAATATATTGTTTTATAGAATATTGCAAGAAACCTCAGTAAATCATTTTATAAAAGAACGTCATGAAACATAAGCTGTTATAACTAAACAGTGCAAAGAACAATGTACAATGTGAAAGTGTGTTGATATTATAGATTTGTTAATTATGCAATCCTTTACGGCTCAAATGTGAACAAACTACACACACACAAAAACGAATAACAAGGTCAAAGTACAATAACAGTACACACAGTAAATATTGACCCCCCCTAAAAAGTATTGTTTGTTCTGTTAATCAAGTGGATATTAATTATTGTGACATCTTATGTATATCATTATGGATAAGGAAAGACAATATATTTGTTTTATTGAACTGAATGTTAAACCACGCATTCAAAACAATCTTAAGTTTTCAAGGGAGGACTAAAGTCTAAGTAGAAAAAATATATGTGAAAATAAAAACAGCCGACTTTTTATGTGACACAAACCTCCAAATGTTTGTATCTAATACAGCATATTTAATTAGATTTGATTCTAGTAGGATTTTTCTCTGAGTCCAAATATTTCAGTAATGTGTACGGTGTGGAAAGTATGTACTTCAAACATTGAGTACAGGCAAGTCAGGACTCCACCTCTGCAAGCAGAATTTCCATTTTTTGACGAATTGCAAAGTGATCATCTCAAACCTAACTGAAATAAATCCAAAACTCTCCTACATTTGAGACCAGATGATCAAAGACAAGAATGCCATGAGACAGGCTTTTTTCTGTTTGTGTCAGCTGTCTGCGCACTCTCTAGTTTTAGAATATTAGCATGGATCTGGGTCAACAGAACCCGCCCATGAATCTATAACCCGCATTATTTATTATGATTGCATTGCATTCCATTCCATAGATCAGTTCAGAAGTGGTGCTGAGACGAGAGCTGGATTTTTGTTGCACGGCCCACCTGTGTCCTCACTGACCCCAGAGCAGGGAGGGGAGGGGGGAGGGGCAGGAAGGACGGAGCAAAAGGTCAAAGGAGGATAGGAGGCAAGGGGGGCGGAAGTGAAGGGGTTAAAGGAGGCTTGGAGGAAAGTTTGGAGGAAGTGAAGTAAGGAAGGAGTAAGGATGGAGGTAGTGAAGGGGTTAAAGGAAGCAAAGAGGTAAGGATGGAGGTAGTGAAGGGGTTAAAGGAGGCAAAGAGGTAAGGATGGAGGTAGTGAAGGGGTTAAAGGAGGCAAAGAGAGGTAAGGAATGGAGGAGAGTGAAGGGTTAAAGGAGTTAAAGCTGGAGGAGTGAAGGGGTTAAAGGAGCAAAGAGGTAAGGAATGGGGAAGGTAAAAGGAGGCAGAGGTAAGAGGGAGGAAGTGAAGGGTTAAAGGAGGCAGAGGTAAGGATGAGAATGAAGGGTAGAGCAGAGTAAGATGGAGGTAAGTGAAGGTTAAAGGAGGCAGGGAAGGATGGAGAAGTAAAGGGAAAGGAGTTAAAGTGGAGGGAGTGAAGGTTAAAAGAGGCAGAAGAGGTAAGGATGGAGGAGTGAGGGGTTAAAGGAGGCAGAGGTAAGGATGGAGGAAGTGAAGGGTTTAAAGGAGGTTAAAGCTGGAGGGATGAAGGGGTTAAAGGAGGGTAGGATAAAGGAGGGGTTAAAAGAGGTAAGGATGGAGGTAAGTGAAGGGGTTAAAGGAGGCAGAAGGTAAGGTGAGTAGTGAGGGGTTAAAGGAGGCAGAGGTAAGGAGGAGGAAGTGAAGGGTTAAAAAGGAGGCAGATAAGGATGGAGGGAAGTGAAAGGGGTTAAAGGAGTTAAAGCTGGAGGGAGTAAGGGTTAAAGGAGACAAAGGAGGTAAGCATGGAAGGAGTGACGGTTGCATTTGCATTGGTAAATAACCCGGCCAGCGTGAACTTGGCCGCCGCAATGTGAACGGGCCTTTAGAGGTAAAGCTGAAGGAGCAGAAGTGTAAAGCCGTGTTCACACCGCTGCGGCAAAGCGTCCAGTTTACATTAAAGTCTATTGTGGACGCGCGACCTTCAAATCCAGCGTTTTGAGCGTCGGACGCGGCACGACGGGGGCATTTGAGCGGCCGACGCAGAAAAAGTTGGACAAAGCTGAACTTTTTTGTGGCAGACGCGGCGCAGCAACCAATCAGAGATGACGCTCCAGTGACGTACCTACGCACTACCCGGAAGAAGGACCAAAGCAAACCCCGGACCTATAAAAAAATCAGACGCAGTTCTTGGAGCAGATAATGATATTCACTAAACTCTGCTCCACCTCTGAAGTATCTGCGGGACCCAGACAAGCCGCCGAGCCGATCGCCTCAGTTTTTGGACTTTGTAAAGTAAATACACCAAAGCCATTCTCTCAACCTGAACTGGCATAGGACACAACTCCTCCACTGCGCATGTGCGCTGGACGCCTCGGCCGCCGGACCGCCTCGGCGCCGACGCCTCGGCCGCCGGACGCCTCGGCCGCCGGACGCCTCGGCCGCCGGACGCCTCGGCCGCCGGACGCCTCGGCCGCCGCGGACGCCTCGGCCGCCGGACGCCTCGGCCGCCGGACGCCTCGGCCGCGCGTCTGCTGCGGAGAGTTTATTTTTTGGCATCGCGTTCGAGGCGGCCAGGCGGCACGGCCAGGGCGGCTGCCTTCAAATGTACAAGCGTTCAATTTGGGCGTCAGCGCGAATTTGGACGCAGCGGTGTGAACGGGCCTGAAGAGGAGGCGAGGAGGTAAGGATGGAGGGAATGAAGGGGGCTCAGTGGAGGTGAAGATACAGCAGGGATCATACACTGGATCATAGGAGCAAAGGGAGGAGTGACAGGTGCTGTTAGAGGCACTGATTTGAGGTGATTCTGGTGATGCTAACTTATATGTTGAGCCCACAGAATTAGCAAAACAAAGCTAGTACACTTTAGCATCAGCTGTTTCCTGTTTATCGACACTCACGTCAAGAACTAAAATATTATATTTCTAGTGCATAATGTATCTAACATTGTCCAAATCTAATACATTACATTTAGAGACATTAAAATGTGGCGCAAAGGTTTTGCAGACAAGTGACATAAATGCAGAAAAAGCTGAGGAGAAACCAAAAGTATAATTTCCTGTTTAGTTTAAACACAGACTTGGAATAACTGAAGTCTTTTTGTAAATGAATGTGAGGAACTTTGACACTGTTGACTTCTGAATGGCTGTAAGATCCTGGATAGTGTTCTTCGTTCTCTCTCTCAAATATTGACTGTAAAAACCAATCAATATAATTTAAGATATATAACAATTTAATTTAATATATAACACGACAAAGACTTACATTATGCAATAGCCAAATAACTATGAAATCAGGTATGGTACTGTTTTAAGATTAAATATAGTCTTTCAGGTTTTGAGCTTTATTCATTCAGATAATAGCGCTTCATGATTCTGGACTGGTGCTCCCTCTGCTGGTGAATTCCTATACCACAGGTCCATCATATGTATTCAATTGCACTAATTTATCTCTATTAATAAACAAATGTAATCTTTTGCCCCTCATAACAAGTTTGAGGCATAGACCATATAAAAGTTTGTCTACAGAACAATTCTAATTTCCAGAACGGTGCGAAAAGTGAAGTGGAACATTGTGTGATTTCACTTGACAAACTGGGATTGACCTCAGAATATCACAAATTATGAGAAATCCAGGTGGTTTTGTCAGAGTAAAAGCATTTATATATGTGTGATGTATGCCAGCTGCTTTAAACACATTCACAACTTTATTGATTTAGTTAAATGGATATTATAATAGAGAAATACTAAGACCACAACAGTTTTTCATTATGTCTACAGATATATAACAACAAATTGTACTTTTCATGAAGTTAAAATACAATTTCAAGACTAGAAAAAAAGTGTTTTTCCACATTTTGTAATAGAAAATTATATTCTGGAAATGCAAAGTCATTTTAAATGTGTTAAATGCTTCGCTAGTGGTGCAGGGGTTAAGGGCATTGCACATGACTCACACTTAGCTTGTCTTATCAACTAAAGCCTGAAGAAAAAAAAATGTGTTTCCAAAGATATATATATCCAAAGAGATCAGGAAATGAATTCTTCTCATAACTCAGCATTTTATTAAAAAACTAATTGGGACTGTGCAGAAACTTCTCAACATTCATAGATATTTCATTATTTTGTATTTATTAGAACGTTATCAGTCACTTCCAGATAGAGCCAATGTATGAAAAAAAGAATTGGTCTGAATAATTTGGGGGAAAATGATGTCTTGAGATGGTAAAAAGTTAAAAAAAACATGCACTCAAAACCTGAACCAAAACATATTACAGTTGGAAGTGCCTTTGATAGGCTGGACTACTCATTTGTCTAAAATACTGTTAAGATTGCATTTTAAAATTTGCTAAACAATTTTTACATGTTTTATCCCAGTACATTTATTTTTAGATTTATAGTTTTAAATCATAACCTCACACTGGGAAATTCCACAACATAGTTGTTACTGTTGTTATTATTTGACAAACACAAATGTATAAAATTACATTTATTTAGTTGATATGTAAAATGTCACACTGTGTCTCAGTGTGATTTCATCAATATGTTTGAGAACACTGCTTTACTTCTGGTCAGTTTAAACTGGCTCAGCTGACTTTCAGTCATTTATATTTACAACTAGTATTTTCCCACCAAATAAAGTAAAACATTTGAAAATTATAAAAAGCCTGCATGAACAGACGCATCAGTATTGTTTTATATACACCAGATTTATAGAACAACAATAATAAAAAATACTTTAGAAAAACACATTTATTGATCAGTCAGAATAAAGACATTTTGGTATATCATAGTCTTCTAACTAAATCAGTTTTTCATGCTTTGTGCCGTCTGCTCCACACTCTCCTCCTCACGAACACTGTCCGCCGTTTCCGTAGTAACACTGTCTGCCGTCTCCACTCCATGAACGTCCACATTCGACTCTTCTGTTTCTTCCTTTACGTCCACTGTCTCCAAAGCATCAGTGTCCAGTGTCTGTCCCATGTGCGTCTCCTCTTTAGTGTCCAAAGACAGCAGCACAACACTGTCCTCTGTCATGTCCTCGCTCTTTACGTCTTCCTTAATGTCCAGCATTTCCATGGTGTCCACCACATGAACGTTCACCTGAGTCTCCTCTGCTACGTCCGCCGTCACGTCCGCCGTCACGTCACGCCGTCACGTCCGCCGTCACGTCCCGTTCACGTTCCCCCGTCAGTCCCGCCGTCACGTCCGCCGTCACGTCCGCCGTCACGTCCGCCGTCACGTCCGCCGTCCGTCCGTCACGTCCGCCGTCACGTCCGCCGTCACGTCCGTCCGTCACGTCCGCCGTCACGTCCCCCGCCGTCTCAGTCTCTCCTCCTGGACTATGATGGGCAGCCACGAGTCTTTGTGCAGCTTCTCGTTCCTCTCCACCTCCTGCACACTGGGAGGCGCTGTGGCCTGCGTGTCACAAATACATAAATTGCTTTTAGAGAACATTAGAAGTAACATTATACGTGATCTATACTGTCAAACTATTAAACACATGTACATTTATGTTACACAGCTAAATAAAAAAAGTTGAATGTTGTCACATGTTGTAGGTATGACAATCACTTTAATTGTTTTCATTTTCAGTTTACCATGTCTTCAGGCCGCAGAGGGAATAACAAAAGGGAGATGAAGGAACAATTTTCTTAATAAAAAACAAGTTTGCATAATAAGTGCCCTTTTCAAGGCTTTATTTGACAGGACCACTGTAATGTGAACTGAGGGAGAGACATTCGGCAAATGGTCGAGAAGGGAAACCACGGCACCGCAGCGGCAGCAACCACAAATGTGCTAAATTAAAACTATCACTGCAATATGGTCCAGTGTCAATAATGGAGTAAATAGAGTAAAAATTCGACAAAAATGTGATTTTACCTGCATATGTGCGGGCAGATGTTTGTACTCCGCCTCATTCACGTCAAAGTCCTCCATCTTCTTGTCCAGGACCCACCAGCGCCCAGCGAAGCCCACGTCCAGCACCCGCTCGGGCAGTTCCCTCCAGGGCACCGACAGGTTGGAGCAGGTGGCCTCGTACAGCGCATTCTGGGGGTCGAAGTCGGCGCTGTAGACCAAGGAGACAAAGCCCAGGTTCAGGTGGCGCAGGCGGCCCTGGTTCCGGAGCGTGACGAGGTTCTGGACGTGCAGGTCGGACGTGCCGTTGCGGATCCAGGGCGAGAGCAGGGCCAGCTGGTTGGAGCGGTCCAGCAGGGCGGCCTGGAACGAGGACTGGTCAGGTTTGGTAGAGAAGCAGGCATAGGCCCCGCCCAGAAGGCCCACGTACACAGAGGCTTTGAGTGGGCGGTCCCTGGCTCCCACCACTACCTCCCGACACGCCTCTTTGTAGTCGGACAGCAGACCGCGGCACCACACACCTGAAACACACACCAGACATGAACCACACTGTGGCGGTGAGAAGATGCAGCGGGCAAAAGCTCCAGCAAGCACAATATGTACATTTTTAATACATGTCACATTTATGCAAAAAGTGCAGATTAAATACAAGATTTAAATAAGCATGTTACTCATCTTTCAAACGAGGCCTATTTTGTGTCATATTTATGAATGTTTGAGGGTCATTTTGAAGTCCTTTCACACATGTGAACAACAGAGTTTGGTTTGATTATAGAATATCTGCTGTTTATCATTAACAGGATAATAATAATACAATTGGACACTTTAACAAAGCAATTTATCATTGTCTACAATCTTCTCAATATAATATCATATAATATAATATAATTATATCCTTATTAATCGTAACACCACGCGTTCAGTGGACATCAAATACACCAATACCATCGTGTGTAATATATACGACCATCAATTTGCCAACCATATTTCTATTAGTCTTGAATAGTACCATAGTGACTGTATATCTCTACGTCATGTGTCTTTATAAAATATAAATATAAAGTTTTATCACAATCTGCAGTGGTATTGCCCGTTATCTTTCAGCATTGGGCTTCTATTGTCCAAGCACAGTCTACTCCAGTGACAGGCAGCAGTGACAGCAGAACTGAGGTCCACATGAGGGGCTTTTCTCACCGGCTTTGCTCTGCTTCAGCCTCTCCCAGCGGCCCGCAGGAGCCGGGGCAGGAGCCGGGGCTGGGGCCGCTTCTGCCGCAGTACACAACGCTCTCCTCACCGCACGGAACGAGGCCATTTCAGCAGATTTGAGCCTCTACGGTCACCTTCATAACCACAGCATCATGACTGACGGAGACTGGTCACGTGGAACCAAAAATGGTGACACCGGTCCTCCTTCTTTTAGAGTCCGGAGGGGAAAAAACACCAAGCAGAAGTATAGTACTGCAAAAACGTTATAATAATTCATTAATATTTCAAATAAATATTATAATGTCTTTGTGGAATCTCCATATTATTTTATTATTATTCACAATGTTGGTTACAGTTTCAATATAATGATTTATTTCAATTAATAGCAACTGGAAAAACGGTTTGGATATAGATGATTTTTTCCTTATGGACATAATAGTTGCCTATGAAACATCCATGGATTATAATATTATATTATAAACAAAGCTAAGTAGATGTTGTACTTATTGTCGACATGATTCACGTGACCACTTTGTTTACGCGGTGACGTGTACCGGAAGGACAGTCTGACAAGTGACGCTCGGCTTAAAAATCAGATAACGTGTTGTATTTAGGCTGTTTAATTAAAGTGTTCAGCTTTTTTGTTGCATTTTCGGATTGAGTATCATCCAAATTTGAGTAAGTCGTGATTTGTGAGCAGCTCATCTCTCTCCATGCAGTAGTAGGCTGCTTCAGCTTGGTCCAGAAGGCCAGCTGTCACACCTGGGACTAAGCTTGTCGTCGGTATCCTGCAGGTATTCATCATTTTAATTCTTTTTTTCAGATAAAATAGGACTGGATATGCTAAAATGTTGAGATGTTAGTGTATAGGTTTGCTTACTGTGTTGAGATTGTAAAATGTATTTGATTACTAAAGGCGTATTTTGTTTGTTTAACGTCCATTTAGGTCCTGTATGAGGTCAGAGTTCCACCAAGACAATGGCGAGTCCAAATGATCTGCAATTCCAAGGTAAATCTTCCCACTCTAATTCCATTCTAATAAAATAAGTTTAGCTTTGTTTTTACTCTGTCAATACTGCCTTCAAGTGTGACCTTTCAAAGGATTTTTATGTGCAGATAAAATAAACGTCTTGATGGTATTGTTTTGTTGCTGGAAAAAACACATAACATAACATATTTCATTACACATGTATTAAAGGCAGTTTCCAAGGTGTTACACTTCAGAACACTAACTTACTAAAACCAAATAAGAGTAATATTATAAAAGAATGATTGAGTAAAACAAAATCAATAAATTATGACATGAGTGGGTGGGGTGGACTCATTTAGTCTTACATTATCAACTTTTGAAGCCAAGTTAGAGCTAGAAGATCTATGTCATAGTCACTAATTAATTAATTAATTACTTAACTAAAAGCGATTTGGAGGAAATTGCCCTAATGTCTAGCAGCCCACACATTACATCATTTGTGAGTGCTATTTTTATTAAGTTCTTTGGTCTTTTGGCCTGAACTAGCTTTTCTGAGGTTTGACTTTTTGACGTTATTTGCACGAGGGACACACACAGTCTCTATCTGCCTTGAGTCTGAACACTTAATTTGTGACAGAGCGGGCGAGAGCTCAGCGACAGAGGAGCGTCTTACACTGCTGCTCTGCGCCGGGCTCATGGCTCATCCCTGGGTGGTCACTTTAGACGACTAAGGCTATCGGTCAAATTCCGAACTAAAAGGGATGTACCCTCCGAAGTCGGATGGATGCCATCCCTGCGTATGAGCCCGGGCTTTCCCAAAACGCACTCCAATTTTCAACAAAGACTACATTGTTTTGAGGGCGCCAAGTAGATAACCAGCAATTGAATGCTGAACAGTACAGTACAGTACAGTTCAGCATTGATCCGATTGGGCAGGGAACCAGAAAATATTAATTACTCCCCAAGTTTTCTACTTTTTCCCAAAGAGGTTTAGTAGTTTTTCCGGGCTAAGAAGGAGGGTCTAAGGACAGGGGCTGCTTGGGACATTGCTAAATTCCTATGAACATTGTTTAATCTGTTGCCCCTCGAGGGGTTGAGTTTGGGTGTTATTAAATTGAATTGAATAATTTATCAGAAAACAAAATTTACCATGTTTGTAGTTGATTGCTGATTCTTCTACTTTTAAGAGTTTAGTCTTAATAATTTAAACTTGTACAGTTATGACTTCCCTAAAATTCCCCTCAAATGTCCCCACAATATTGCTATAACTATCACACCAGGAGGTAATAAAACACCGTATCAGATTAGAATACATCGCTAATGGATCGCTTCACTCTTCATAACACACCTCTCATGCTGTTTCCCGTGTGATTTGTGGAGCAGAGTTTGAGGAGGCGGCGCAGCTCCTGTCCTCGGACCCCGGGGCCTCCACTCTGAGCGTGTCAGCAGGGGGCGGCAGTGAGGAGGTGAAGCTGGACCTGTCAGACGAGGAGGAGGAGGCCCAGCAGGAGAGCGCTGAGGTCTGTGTGGAAAGGATTCTTACTAAAAATCCCGTGATTATGTCAATCAAACAGAAATGTGTTAAAACATAAATGTATCAATTGAGGTATAATTATCAGACAAATGTGAATTGTCTTTAAAATGAATCACTAAAGCATCTTATTTGAAAGTTTACAACATACATTTTAATATGTTTTATTTTTATTCAGTTCTTTTTGTAGCATTTTCACTTTCAACTCTTCAAATGTTGCATATCTTCAAAACAACATCCACGATATTACCTAAATTTCGACATATTGCCCACATCTACATGAAATGTATTTCAAAGCTGATGTAAGATTTATGTGTTAATGTAATCGGACAGACAAAACCTTAAATAATGCACAAATTCTATGACGTCAGAAAACTACTTTCAGTAGTACAATCTCTTCGAAAATGTCAAACTTCTAAATATTTTAACATTTACATTATTATTATTATCATTTTTATTTTAAGCTATTTTTTTTAATTAGTCGATTAGTCAAACGATCATTTCTTTTTAAATACGTTATCAACCATATAAAGGTTGATATTTGCTGATTTAAGACTTCTAGATGGAGAATATTTAAGAAATAAAATGTGTTATTGATTCGAATCTGAAATAGTTTATTCATTTTTGACATTTTGATTTAATAATTCCACTGTCTTTGTTATAAAAGGTCTCTTCGTGTGTGTTTTAGAGTCTGTGTAGTCCAGAGGTTACTTTTCATTGTCTGCTCGTTAATGGCTTCAGCACTAATGTATAAACTGTTTTAAGTACAGTTTGCCATATTTGACGTTGTGTGTCATGGTAATTACCACATAAAGGGTTAGCGTTCTGGCTTTTTTGGTTGTTTATGAGAAATGAACAATCATTTGACTCCCAGAACCAGAAAGGCCTGCACACTGTTTTGTTGCAAACTCCCCTGCTCTCTCTCGCAGCTGAAAGACCCCTGCTCAACAGACATTTGGAACCAGAAAGCGCCCCTGCACATTTGATTGTCCTCACACCTTCACCAGACTTAAACGTCATTTGATCATTAACATATAACGTATAGCTAAGTCTATCACCAGCAGAGGGCGGTAGAGACAAATCCATGCATTGTCTGTACACTAAAACCATGTGTTCATCCACTTTTCCTCATTTTCACATGTTTGGTTTGTAAAATGTGAAAAGCTAATGCTATGTAAAAGGCTGAAGGTTAAAGCCTGGTGTGTCTCCTTAAACGTTTGTCATGTTCTGTGTTGCAGCTTCTTGGAGAACAGAAGTCTGCTGGAGGATTCTGGACGTTCGAATACTATCAGTCTTTCTTTAACGTGGACACTTCGCAGGTACGACAGACACTCGCACCACTTTTAAGACTAAACCTTCTGTACCTGGCCAGGGGAGCCAGGATCTCCTACGTTTAAGTCCTTAAATGTATTTCCTGGTTTTGGCTGCACAATATCACCAAATAAACCTGTTTCCAAAAAGGGTGAACATAGTGAAGGAAAATCAACTGCCAAACAATAGAATAAAATACAAACCATAAAATGCAATAAAAACCACAGAGATTGAGTTGAAACATCTTTTTCATTTTTTGGTTTTTTTCTTTTTTAAACATATGGTCAGATGACTACAACTGAATCTTTTTTTTACGTCGAACACTCCTGGACAAATTACGCCAACAGTAAAAAGATGAACAATAAAATTGACAAATTTTATTGTTTTTAAGTCTCGTCTATGAAACTTTAACCAAACCAACCAAACCTTGACACCATTAAGGCACTCAAGTAGTTTTGCTGTTCTTTTTTTAAGAGCAAGTAGATTGCCATGTTGGCCAGAATACCATGTGTTTTTAGTAGCTGTTCAAGATGGAGAAGGTACTGTGTAAAAAGCACAGGTCCGAGAATAGAACCCTGGGGGACTCCACAGGGAGGAGGATTAATGCATTATTTACAGATAATATTTCAATGCAGTAAAAACTAGCTTGTGTCTTAAGCTTTTTGAACACAATAGCTCTCAAATGGTGCAGCCGTACTGAGAGTTTCTGTGGCGCGCAGGTCCTGGACAGAGTCAAAGGCTCAGTGATGCCGTTACCAGGACGAAACTTCATCAAACATCATCTGAGGAGCAACCCAGATCTATACGGTACAGTGCAGACTTCACTGTGTCCATAAGTCATTTTCAGTTCAAAACAACACCATAAACGGAGGTGCACTTCTGACCAGTTCTGAAATGCTCGGGATTCTGGGATCAGCACTGCATATTTCAGTCTACTCTCAGATGTCAATGCCCCTGCGTATAAACGTTGACTTGATATTTTTCCCAATATCATTCACTCCTATAGACCCTCTAAAGTTTGTAAACATTCTAAATTTCACAATGAAGCAAAAGTGAAGTGGAACATGACACGATTTCACTGGAGAAACTGGGATTAACCTCAGAATATCACAAAATCTGCAAAAGTAAGGTTGTTTTGTCAAATAAAAAGCTCTCAGACACATGACATATCAGAGTTTCAACACATATACTATTAGATTATATAGTATTTGTTTATTTAATTAGAGATTATGGAAGAAACACCTGATTTTTAGGTTTTACAAAATACCCACAGAAATGCTCAGGCAAGAGTACCGTACTTTTTTATTTTATCTACAGATATATTACAGACTTTAACACACATTTTTAGAAGCTCAATACAACTTTCAGGGCAAATTATTAACATTTTCTATCTTTTTTTTTTAACTGCCTGACATTAGAAATTCCAAATTGTTGCTATTTTTTGTTATAAAGACTTAAAATGAGCATTTTGACCTGATGTTAGTTCATCTTTGAAATAGCTTTTTATGGTTTGCTTAATTTTGCCTCCATTTCATAATTCTGAACATTGTGCTGGGTCTCTCGTTCTCATACTTGAGTTCATCTGTGTGTTGTGTGTTGTGTGTTGTGTGTGTTGTGTGGTGTGTGGTGTGTGGTGTGTGTGTGTGTGTGTGTTGTGTTGTGTGCGTGTTGTGTGTGTGGCAGGTCCGTTCTGGATCTGTGTGACCCTGGTGTTCACTGTGGCCATCAGCGGGAACCTGTCCACCTTCCTCATCGAGATGGGCAACCCCGCTTATCACTACACTCCACAGTTCCACAGAGGTACCCCAACACCGCTCTTTTTGTTTTAACATCGATATCTTTAGTACTTTTGGGTGTATATCCTTGCATTTGCTGAGGTTGTCTTCTTGGTCACTTGAGGTTTGTAGATGCTAAATACTAAACTTAACGCTTATTCAAAAGTGTTCTAAGACATGTGATGGTAGTTGGCATGAGTAGAAAAGTGAGGGTCCGACCCTCTCTGCACAGTGACGGTGGCCTCAGTAGTGATCTTCCTGTACGCCTGGCTGGTGCCCGTCAGCCTGTGGGGCTTCCTCACCTGGAGACAGGGTGTGGAGAGGCAGGTGGGAGCCTACTCTTTCCTGGAGACTGTGTGTGTGTACGGCTACTCCCTCTTCATCTACATCCCCACCTCTGTGAGTTTACACGCCGCACTTCACTTAGCGACAAACACTGCCCACTTTCTTCATCTTTTAACCATGTTAAGAGGAACATACCTGAGCTTATGTTTGAGTCATTCATCATGTCTTTCTAACAACCAGTCTGGACCTCAGTAGCTACCCTCTTTAGCTTTATTTAAACTGCTTTAAATTACCCTCTGTTTACAGTAGAGGGCGCAGAAATGTTACTTTATTTTTTACATATCGGTCATGTGACTTAGACATTTGATGAAGCTCATCTTTGTTTCACAAGTGTTTCAATTAACATGATTGTAGAACCTATAACCTTGTTTGCACACAACCCTTTGCGTTGTTGAACACAGAAACATAATCATTAAAATAAGCAAAAACAAGCAAAGTAAATGCGTGTGACTGAGCTTTATTCCTCTTTTATGTTGACAGATTCAATCCACTGCCACACAATGAGCAAGTGTCTGCCTGTCCTCAAGCAATGACAAAACATCATTAAAACAACATTAGTGAATTAGCAAGAGCAGCGACGCACAACAGCAGAACGCACCTGTTTTAGGCTTGTAGTTTATTTAAATCAAACTCACCACTTCGCTGTTACACTGCATTTACTCTTCAGATACAAAATAGTGGTTGTAACGAAGGAGAAGGGGTTTTTCATGCTCACAACACGCCAACACAAGTGTTTGGTGCCGTGGCTCTCTCTCTCTCTCTAATGCGGCTGGGAAACAAACCTGGCTCTGGGATTGCGGTGAGGCGTTGAGACCTAACCTACACTAACGTGTGACTGATTTGAAAAAGTAACTTGAGAAGTACGTGATTACATGAGTGCACAAAACGAACGTGTTACGTTCCTCGTTCCTCTAAAAAAGAAATTTGAGTACTCTCCACGTTACCCCGTCTGTCGGTGCTACACCTCTTTCACACTTGGCCTGTGGGTCGTGTCTTGCCGACTGCAGCCCGTGATGGGAAATGAAACTTAATGTATACTGTCAGAAAGGTAATAAATGGTACCCGTGTGGTTCATATGTCATGTTTGTCTGGCTCAGATTCTGTGGATCCTCCCGTTCGAGTGGCTGCGCTGGACGCTGATGGTGGTTGCTATGGTGATCTCTGGCTCGGTGCTGGTGTTGACGTTCTGGCCGGCGGTGCGCGAGGACACCAAACCCATGGCCGTGTCCACAGTGGTCACCATCGTGGCTCTGCACGCACTGCTGGCCATCGGCTGTAAGGTCAGTGTGAGGAGAGGTCAGGGGTCACAGAGGTCACAGGGGTCAGGAGGACAGGCTTAAAGTGCCTATGTCAGATTAGACCATTCATTGAACTAAAATGCAGTTAAGATAGATATGATTTATTTATTTTTTCTAACAATCCTACACATTATATCCCAGAATTGCTAATTTCTTTGGCTTTTAATTGTACTTTGTTTGTAATTGATGACATCACACTAGGAAATTACCAAACAAAAACTGGGCCAAAACTCAAACTCATCTCATGTCGCCATTTTTGTATTTGTCACATAAAAATATATGAGAGCGCCTTTATTTAGTTAAATTAAAGTTTAGAGTCAAAAAAGTTTTTTGTAAATTCTGCATAAACTTTGGCTGAAATGAGTGTCCCTAGTGTGATGTCACTTTCCACTTTTCTCCACAAACAGCTGCTCGATTGGTATAAAACTATAATTTATATTTACAACAGGTACAAATACACCTGTCGTACGCACTCTAATAAATACTATTGGATTTAGTTTAACAGATACTATTTATTTTATAATATTTTGATCTATTCCTTAACTAAATTAATTGTAATTATTTATTTTTTACACACGTTTTCTGTAGTTTACTTATACCAGAGGTCATTCCTCAAAAAAACAAACAAACTGGTCACAAATGGAGAAGTGGGAGGGACAAACGCATCTATTTTTTGGGGAAAAGCATCAAGTCGTGCACACCTCTCACTTCTATGTAAGACATCTAAAAGCTCAACAAAATGAGTCGTTTTATTATTATTATTATTATATAATATATTATTATATTTCAGATTTATATAGCGGAAATGTTGGCCATTTTTAATCATTAAATGCCTTTTTCTCTGTATTATGAATCTAATATGACAAGTATACATCTTTGTCAATAAACCCGAGTAAATGTACACGTTGTTTCCCGTACTCTCCTGTTTCTAAGTTTGACTGTAATGTTGTATTCACCTAGAATCAGAAAGTGTGTTCTCATGTCCTTTTCTGGTCTGCTTTAGATGTACTTCTTCCAAACGGCGTCGCACATCCTTCCACTGCAGCCCACCACCGCCCCAGTCCAGCTCCACACCCAGAACCTGACCAGGACCCACTGAGTCCTGACCCCGGACTGAACCTGGACTCTGGACCTTGTACACACTTTACACCGCGGGTCCTGGTTGAAGAAGGCGATGACTATGAATGACTGCAATAACTCCTGTGATGTTGAGCTTGAACGTGATTGGTCCTGTTTGTTTTCATCTTTTAATTGTTACAAAACGGGAAAATGAAAAAAACTTTGACGATCTTTTTTTAAATTTTCTTTTGTTGCATGATTTTTCTTCTGTACGCAGTTTATTATCTGCTCTTCAAAACTACAACTGAATTGGTTTTGTTGAAGTTTGAGACTTTCTGGCCCCAAGATTCCTGGACTAGACCTGACTGGACTAGACCTGGACTAGACCTGGACTAGACTGGACTGACCTGACTAGACCTGGACTAGACCTGGACTAGACCTGGACTAGACCTGGACTAGACCTGGACTAGACCTGGACTAGACTGGACTAGACTGACTAGACTGGACTATGAGGGACTTGGACCTCATCCATCTTCCCATAATGCCCTTTCTTGGCTGTTAAATGCCGCATCTAGTTTTCTTAAAAGTGCACTATGGAACTTTTCTGATGGAAGGTCTACCGCCTCCTTGTCTCCATGGAGATGTCATTGCTTTGCCTGAAATGTTCCACACAGTCTGGCATTAAATTACAGGTGTTTTTTATTACCTTGAAAAAACTGCTCGTCTCAGTGGTACTTAAGTACTTAAGTCCAGTTTACTTAACTACATTTAAGGGGAGCAGTATCTGTACTTTCTACTGCACTACATTTTTGAACTGCTGAAAGGACGAGTTTTTGTCTTTCACCGTGACATCCGCCAAAGGTTTTGAGTTTAAGTCTTGAGTCTTTGAACAGACAATGAAATAAGAAATAAAACAAGCACTAAAATGATGTCGATCAAAAGCAGCATGATTCTTCACAAAGATCACATTTGATTCCTGAGTAGTTCTCTAAGAAGTCCCCATCGAAGAAGAAATATGTGTCACTTTAAAAACTAAGTTTTTTTATGTGATACTTTTAGTTGAGTAGTTTTTTTTTGCTTGTGTGTCCGTTTTACTTTTTTTACTTCACAAAACTGAGCACTTCTTCCACCACTGGTTAAGTCCAATGTTTAATGCCAGGCGAACAGAAGCATCTCCATGGAAACAAGCAGGTTCTGTACTCTCCACCAGAAAAGTTACGCAGTGCATCTTTAAAACTGGAGGTTGGAATATTTATTTTTTTTAAATCCAGAACTTCTCTTACGTTGATTCAAATATTTGTAATGTTTTTTGTCACAGATTCAGTATTTATTCATGACAAAGGTCTTGTTTTTCTGTCAAACGCCGTGTGTTCTGTTGGAGCATGTGTTGGTATGTTGTTTGTCAACATAACTCAATGTTTACACTTGTGTGACTCTGGAGGAGGAGCTTTGGAACTGTTCTTGTTGCGAGATGGGGCCAAATCTACAGCTCTGCACTTTCAAGTCTAATAGCAAACTACTGTTTCTTGGAAGAAGAAAGGGGTGAGCATCAGTTGTACTTGGAAAATATATATATATAAAAAAATATATATATAGTTTGACTTTTTAGAACCAATCATCCCAATAAATCTTACTTTTGTTATAAAGTCACTGATGTTTCCTTTTTATTTTGTTTAAGTGAGACTTTACAGTGCAGGTAAATGTTTTTTTGTTTTTCATTTATTAAAATATGTATAAAATGTTTGCCGGACCACCAAGTAATTTGGCTCCTACAGTTTTTGACTAGCTCTAAAACCAGTCGTAATGGAACAAACTTACCTTTATGTGCAGTTTAAAGTACTCGATGAACCCACTACTTCAGAGTAAACAAAACATTCAAATGTAGTTCTATAAAGTTCTTAAATTGTACACACATTTCAGCTGCCGTACTAACCAAGCTGTTTTGGGTATTTTCAGTCCCCATGTCTTTACTTCAGATCTTTTAGTGTACTTAAATATTTAAAACTGACATGTGGTTTTATCTTCACAAAGGACACATTCAGCTGTGGGGAGTTTGCATGTTCTCCTGGTGTCAGTGTAGTGCTGGTCCTGAACACTAAAGGATGAGACTAATGCTGGCCTTGGCTCGAATGGTACAGTGTATGCCCTCTGACCCCAGGGTTGTGTCTGTGGATGATGGAGTGGTACTTTACATCAAAGTGTTAGAATCTTTAAATTGTTCATCATAAACACATTTTTAGATCATAATTCTGTTTTTATTTCAACGACTCCCTAAAATCATAGCCACTTGGACCTGATATCGGCTGTTAAAGGTGCACTGTGTCACTTTTCTGGTGGGGGGGATGTTCCGCAGTGTGACATTAAACTTTCTCACATTCTATTGAGCAGTTTGAAGCCTGAAATTTTAATCTTGAATCTTTTGATTTGCGTAAAGTCACTGTATTCTGAACACCAAATGAAAGAGGAACCGTACCAAAATGCAATACAACATTGAATATCTTTGGTACATGGGTTTAGTTACTCCCAAACACTGGTCTCTTTACGTCATTTAAAGTTTAATGCCACACTGCGGAACTTTCCAGGGCACAAGCAGCAGGTGGCGTCCTCTTCCAACAGAAAAGTTCGACCTTGTTAACAAATATAATCTATCTGTAGAATTGTCCAGTTTCGAAATATCAGTTAATTTGCTTCTGCAGAGAGCGTTGCTTTGGCTAAAAGAGTTGTATAGCAGAGTGGTTAACACTGGTCAGGAAACCACCTTCATTCATCACATTTTATAATCTTCATTTCTCCAGTGGAATTGCATTATGTTTCACTTCGCTTTTACCTTTTTGAAAAAGCACTCAAGTGTAAACCAAATAAAAGTGGAACTATGCACGTGGCAGGCTCCTGGTCCTGGATCCTGGTCCTGGATCCTGGTTCTGGTCCTGACGAGACCACGAGACAGGAACAACAAGTCTTATTACGACAGGATCAGACACAAAAAGACAGACACGGACACTTCTCTAAACTTCTACTGCACACTGCTACTCTCCGCCACATTTCATCGTCTTTTTAATCATTTTTTGCCAAAGGAAAAAAAAAACAAAAAAACAAAAAAGACAAAACGGGTTAATCCTACAGAGACGTTTCAGCTCTCTGGCTAGTATCAGTTCAACGTGTCCAGTATTCAAAGTCTACGCGGACGAGACGATGCCACACAGTTCCTCTGACGGATACGTAGGGGGCGCAGTTGAGGGCAAAAAGGGGTGGGGTGTGGGGGGGCGGGGCAGCTGTTGTGATATGTTGCATTACCAAGTCTTAGAAAAGTCTACAAGTTCTTCTTTTGTTGTTGCTGATAGTCCCAGAAGAGGAGGGGTGCAAACGGGACACGACGGACACTCCGGCGCACAATTTTTAACGTTCGTTTTTTGCGGGATATCGAAGTCCAGGCAGCAGCGAGTAGCAACTTTAACGGGACTATTTGATGAGGCTCGGTCACTTGCCATGTTGAGGTAAGTTTTTAAAAATGCCCTTAAGCTCCTAGTGCCATGTTGCTTTCACCTTCTACAAAATTTAGAATGAATTACAAAAAGAAAATTGTACTCTAAACTACCCCATTATTTACTGGCCATAGATAATATTGAAGAAGTTGCATATTCTTTTTCAATAAGCTGGTTGTTGTGTGTAGTGATTATGAAAATGCGTAACAAGATTGATGTAATCACGATTTGACAAATGATTGTGGTTGAAATGGCAGCATAAAATTGCTAAATTTAAATAAAAATTGTTACCAAAAGTCAGTTTGTAAAGATGGTTCTTCGGCGATTCACTGCTTTTCTGGTTAAAAGGTGCACTATGTCACTTTTCTGGTGAAGGATGCCCGTTGCGTTGCCTAAAATGTTCCACAATATGGCATTAAACTCATCTCTCCTTCCGGATTTTTCAATCACAAGTGTTTTTATTACCCGTTTGTTTCCATGGAGATCGAAGTTTTATGCCATTCTGTAGAACATTCCAGGCAAAACAACATCATCTCCATGGAGACAACAAACGGGTAGTTACAGGTCAGATCTGTGGAGAGGCGAGCCCTCTCACAGTAAGAATGAATCAAATTTAGCTACAAAAACATCTGTAGTTGAACCGCAAAAAGTGACATAGTGCACCTTTAATGCAGCTCTAACGCCCCAACAAGGACACACCCACCCACTTCTCTTATTGGCCGTGCTCCGAGTGACAGGTGGGTTTAACCAATCACAGCGAAGTCGATAAATTAAAGATACCTCTTACAAAGTATAATGTAAACAAAGTGTATGTGAATTGTGATAAAACCTAGGCTTAAAAAATAATGTATTTCATATTTTCTTGTAATATCACAACCCTAACCCTAGACATGATCAGCTCAACCAATCACAGTCCATTAAGAAATGATTTGTCAACAAGTAAAGCATAATTAAAAATAGGACTATAGCAGGCTGTAACGGCGCACATTCAAACCATGCATATTACAGTTTGCATATGAAATCAACCTTTTCAGCTAACGTTTTAGAATTCTAAAAAGCAATCCCAAAATGTGTCCTTAATCTCTTCGTTTGTATGTTCACACTCCTACGGTAATTCATCGGATTTTTACACAACATGGAAAGTGACCGGGATGTTCAAACGACAAAAGTATTGCAGCTTTTCTTGGAGAACGTTACAGGTGGATAGTCCGAAGCGAAAACACCAGACGGCCTTGTCCTCCTCCGCAGAGTTCCAGACTTGAAACCACGGCAGATAAATACAGCTTTGAGTGACGCATCGTTAGACCGGGGGAAGAGACGAGGGGACACGTTTCCTAAAAAGGGTGATATGTCAAGCCTTCTCGGGCAGTCCATAGTGTTGCTCAAGCTCAATACCACTTTTCTGTACAGCGAACAGTTCAGTTCCATTGGAGAAGTTCCTGTTGTATTGAAAGTAGCAGAGTTGGTCAAATCCACTGGGGAAGGGCATCTGTGCGTTCAACAAACAGTTAAGGAGCTGTGGAGACGGGCGAGGGAATGGACGGATGAAGATGGACTTAACGAAAGGGCAAAGGAGAGGGTCAAAGTGCTGCGCTGCACTCGTTTTGGTTTCACGGTTTTGGCTGTTCGGGCGGGACAGGTTGTCGGGGCAGGTTGGTGAGGCGGGGCAGGTTGGCGAGGCGGGCAGGTTGGGGAGGCGGGGCAGGTTGGCGAGGCAAGGCGGGGCAGGTTGTCGGGGCAGGTTGTTTGTCGGGCTCATGCAGGGGTTTGGAGCGGGGGCAGCAGGTGGAGGGCGCTTTAACTCCCATAATGCATGGTGTTGCTGGGGATGACCATGGGGGAGGCCATGGAGATGGCGGCGCCGCCCATGGTGAACTGGTTGGTGACGGGGTAGTAGTTGCCACTGCTGCTGGGCCCCGACTGTCCTGTGGTGGCTCCTGGGAGGACACAAAGCACAAGGAGACTTTTACAATGAAAGAATGATATTTAGAGGCAGGAGAAAAGATGCTACAGCTCAGAGCTTCTCAAACTTTTCTGGCGTGCCCCCTTAGGAGATTAGAGCTTAAATAGGCTAAATTACATTTATTTTTAGTGTCGTTCACACACTCTGACATTCTTTCTTTGGTTTGTACATGAAGCTATGAAGATATGGCACAACACAGAGCCTCACTGCTCTGAGTGCTCTCCTCTCCTCTGTCTCTTCTCCTCAGCTGCGCAGACAGAGCAGGTCAGCTGCGCACAGACAGGGCAGGTCAGCTGCGCAGACAGGGCAGGTCAGCTGCGCAGACAGGGCAGGGTCAGTCACCTGTCTGCGCGGGACAGCGCAGAATTGGCGCTTCACTGCGGTGAATGAGGCATTTCAAGTGGCACTCAAGGTACTTCGAGTGGATCACTTTTACCACAGCGGCTCGTGGGCCCCGGGCGGCTGGCGTGGGCCCCGGCTCGTGGCCCGCCGTGGGCCCGGCTCGTGGGCCCCGGCTCGTGGGCCCCGGCTCGTGGGCGGCTCGTGGCCCCGCGTGGGCCCGGCTCGTGGGCCCCGGTTCGTGTCCCCGGCTCGTGGGCCCCGGCTCGTACCTCTGCACTTATGTTTCACATTTAACACGAAAAGCGCACAGGATCAACGTGGAAGAGAAGCAAACGCACACGCACTTTCCTTTTTGCAACAAAGTCTCAAGCCCGTTCCCTGAGGGTTACCATGGTTATTGTTGGAATAATTGTATAGATTTTATCCTTCTTTTATACATTCCTTATTATTGTATGATTTTGTGTGCTTAATAAACTGCTTGTGAGACTGTGTAAGAAGTAAAACTGCTGAGATAATCCAGCAGCCTGTTGGACTTGGGAACTGATGACCAGTAAGAAAAGCAAGAAATCCACTCAAGATGATTTGCTGGAACCTAAGTCAACCAAAGTTCAACAGTCAACGGATGAGTTATGTGTGCACAGCTGTCGCCAAGTGTTCCCTGTCCTTTAGGCGAGCTGATCATGTAAAACAGGGCGTTATCTTTAATAAAAGAGGAAGGCGGATGGGGGGGGATTGGGGGATGCTCTAGGAAGCATCCCTCTGCCCCTCCGTCCTCCTCCGGAGAAACTATTTTGATTCCCTTGTCTTTCTTCTGTTTGTTAATATGTGGGTTTGTGTAGATTTTAGACCGTCAGTTATCACCACTAACTGATACGAGTTAGGCTAATGGAGGCTCAAGCTTATCAGCACCTCACTTATAGCTTTTCTTTTTAGTTGTGGCCACTACATTTTATTCTAAACATCACCTGTAAATGTAGGCAACTGTATAATAATATTATAACTATCACTTTTTCCCACTTTATATTGCAGGTTTACATTTTAATAAAATATTATTAGGCTATTAAAATAAAAGCCCATACTGTGTTTCTATAGCCTAAAAACCCAGTGAAACCCCTCATAGATAATACAAAATATATAGAATATAAATCCAAAGGTTAGGGTTGCCTAACCCTAAAGCAGGTGACCACTGCTTTAGATCATTAGATCAACACCATGGTTTAAGTTCAGATACTGTATGTCTTGTTTGTATAAGTCTTTAGTGGAGGGGGGCAATATATTGAAATGTAGATAATATTGTGACTGTTGTGCTGAAGATATGCAAAATGTATTTAGTATATTATTTGCAGTTAAAACAAAAGGCCACAAAGAGGTTAGAAGTTGCATATTTCTGCACTTTTGTGATTATTGTTTATTTTGTTTGCCACTGTGGCCCCTCGAGGCAACTACTGTTGTGATTTTGGGCGTTACAAAAATACATTGAATTGAATTCATTTGACAGACATTTCATATTTTTCAGATAATCAAACCTCAACTAATAATTTCAAAGACACATTTTAACATATTTCTAAGAACATAACTGTAAAAACTATGGTTGAGGTTTGGACCAGCCTTTCAAAAATGACATGAAGTCTCCGTGTGTTCACTTGTGCTTGGATCTCCTGGTGAGAGTGTTCTAGAGCTGATGTTTACTCAGAGAAACGGAACACTCACGTTCCTC